>APFE030966892.1:0-34611 GCA_000404065.3 Pinus taeda
TATTGTTGAGAAACAATGAAAAATCCTTCACATTCCAAAACCTAACCCTAGGAGATGAAACGCCAAACTGTGGGCCCCGTTTGGGGGTAAGTTGTACATCAACTTCCCGGGGTCGTAACTTTAGCATATGATCTCCGTTTGACGCGTACAATAGCTCATTAGAAAGATCTATTCGAGCACTATCATTGTTTGATGGACCCGTGTTGCCCCTGGAATCCCAAAAACGTCGTTTAGGGCCTCAAAACGGCTCCGGAAGTTCAGGACCCGAAAAACTGCTAAAAATAGTAAGTTGTGCTACAATTAAGGAAACTGAAAATGCTGAGAAAGACAATGGTGGGGGTCCATGTGGACTTGGCAGGTGGCCACCAATATCCACCTGGATCAGTAACTCCCATAATCTTGCATCCCAATGAATGTAGATTAATTCACTTAGTTGTGTGCTAGCAACCCCAACATCTGAGCCACTTTTTCAAGGATAAGATCCAAACCTCTACCTAAAACTTAATGAAACTCTCATAAATGATAAATAGCACAAGGACAAAGCCTTTGATTCAAATATTGATCAAGGACTTAACCTAACCCATTCTAAACATGAAAAACATTTCGTCAAACACATGATTAACATGTAATCTACAAGTCATAATTACATATCTAAACATAGGGATCTCATACTAATCTGAGAGTTGTCAAGAGGGTCTGATGCACTCTCACAACAACTGCATTATCATTTATTAGGTCATACATTAACTAAGCATTCATTTACTAATCAAAACATGATGAGATCCATCACTAAAGTGTGTCATAAAACCATGATTATAACCAACATACAACCAGAATAATAATAATGATAGAACAACCATCAAAGCCACATAATAACAAGTACAAATACTCATGGAAGTAGAAGAGGAAAATATCTCTTATTAACATATGAAAAATCCAACCAAGTTAGGGACTTCCACGTACCACCCAACCATATATTGGGCTGAACCAAATATTTCTTTCAACCAATCACCCCCGTGCCATATTCCAAGCATGAATGTGGGACTCACAAAAACCAACCAAGGATTCCTCAGGATTTACTGCATATCTTACCATTACTAGTCAAGGGATTTCTAGGCCTAAAACTGTCATCTATACAACCAAGATTTACTGTATATCCCACCATTATTGGTCAAGGGATTCCTAGGCCCAAACAATAAACATACACTACCAGGGTTTACTCCAATCCCATTAAAACCAGTCAAGGGATCACTAGGCTCTAAATAAGCATGGATGCCTTCAAATTTCTTCATCAATACCTTGAGGAATTTCCCCATCTCCACCATAAGGCTTTACCATATATCCTGCCATTACCCATCAAGGGATTCCTAGGCCATTAGGAATTTTCCTAAGACCACCACATTTGGTTCCAAAACCATTCGATAATCTAGCTCAACCAATGAAAGAACCTCATCACACCATGACTATTTGGAAATGGAAAGATAAGGCTAAAACCACTATCACACCTGGAAAAACCCATGCCAATGACATCAAGAGAACCAAATACACACATGCATGTACCATGCATGCCAAAACTAACACATAAATCATACATGCAACTCGATACTTGCAAAGTAATCTCGTTGTAGCCGCTTGATCAAAACCTTCCTTTCTCAATCCTTGCTTCCCTTTGCTTTCTTATCCTTCAGTTTCCTTCCTTTCTCCAATGCTAGAGTGCTCCAAGAATTCTTTATGTGTAAGAGTATGAGAGAGAGAATAGAGAGAGAGAGCTCCAAAACTGAAATAACTAAAGCTTAGACTGACACAAGTTGTGAACTGATCCTCATAACACTTTTCATTATTGAGGCCTCTATTTTCTTCAATTTTCCTCAATTTTTCTTCAATTTCCTCTTCACATGCAACCTGTGACCTTTCACCTTCCTTTTCTCCTAATTCCATTTATTTTCATAAATAAAATGGCAATGGATGTCTCTTGCATTTTCAAAGCCTTTGCCAATGCCTTTTCCAATTTCCCCTTAGCCATAACAAACCAAACGAGCACCCACTAGGATGTCTTGGCCAACATTCAGCTTGGAATACATGTCCCATGACCTTGGTATTATTTTTCCTTCATTAACTTTATTACATGAAATTTTAACCAGAGGCTCTTACACATTTAACGTTAAGCCTTGTGATCGTTGAATTGTTCTAACACAAGCTAGTTGTACCAGAAATTGTTTGCACACTATAGTTGTAAATCTCTTGCTATTACATTTGATTGGCTTTGAAACATGTAATATTGGAGTCTAATCAGATGACATGTTTTCATCATACAATTCACGATACTTGTTTCTTTGAAGTTTGTTGATATCTAGATTTACGAAATCTATCCATAACATATCAACATTATTGTTATTTTTTATATATTTTTTGCATATCCCAACAATGCCATTAATAAGGACATCTTATGTGTTATAGTTCCATGCATATAATTCAGTAAGAACATTGCATTTGATAAGTATTATCGATGATAATCTCATTGTCTTCTCATACGAAATAAATCCTATTTTCTTATCCTAAGATTTTTCAATGTCATAAACAACTATTAGCTCTTCATTTACACGTGACAATTTTTTTTTTGTTATTTTTATTTATTTATTTATTTATTTGTGCACTTGGTTCACGGACACCTTCGGTCAATGGGTGGCGCTACGACCACTAGAAAAATCTGGGCTAACGCCCCTCGGCCTACTGCAAGATTTGACCCCAAGAGCTTTCGGGAATTGACTCTGTGACCTCTCATTTGGCGAGGCCCCGACTTGACTGATTGAGCTAAGCCTTGGGGCTATTTTTCGTTATGATTTTGTACATATATGTTTCTATAAAATAGATATGGAAACAATGGATCCATTGGAGCAGGTATATAACATTTATCATTTATATATTTTATGTCTTCATCAAATTGTTGATTCACTCACATTTTGTTAAGGATTTCAATAAACTTGTTATCCTTTTGATGCATTGTCATGCACAATTCATTGCATTTGACTTTCTCTTTGGAGAAATCGTATACTAGTTTTTCGGATGCTAAAATTGGTTGCTCAAAAATCATATAATATTTGATTGGTTTTGCTTAGAACAAGTCACCTGAAAATATAACATCAATATTTCCAAGATAAGCCAACAGAGTATGCTTAATTTTTCACAACCGTTTGTCGACATGGTATAATAATGTTGAACCTATCAAATATACTTCATCAATTAGCATAATACAAAGTTGTTCGTAATGTTTTGTCAATGTGTTAATTTTTCACCTTTAAGTGAAAGATATATCCAGATTTGTTAAATGGTAAATGGAATGCATAATGCAAAGTTATACCGCCCACATTGAACATTTTGTGATGATTCCTTGTAATTGGCATGGGTCATATCTAAACATGTTACTGTATAAGCGAAATAGAGATTGGAATATTGTTATAATAGTAAACATTTTTCTAACCCCTGTGCCACCTATTACAAGTACATACAATGGGTCATTTGGATCTTTTATCTTCTCGTCGATAATTTACTTCACTATTCTTGCATGTTTTGGATTAAGCATTCTCATGATTTTATAGAATTATGTTTCTTCTAATAATTTTGGTTGTTTTACAAGTTCATAAGGTCTCCCAACAATTGGTTTTGCATTTTTAGCCTTTTGTAAATATTGTATATCTTATTCGATATTGTATTCTTGATAATGTTTTTCATTTTCCATTTTGCCACAAGCAAACAAATTTATTTCAAACGATTCACTCTCTTTGTTTTCAAACTCAGTAACTATGCTATCAATACAAATCCACTTTTCCATTGTTTCATTGGTGAATTTTCGCTTATTACATTTTATGGTTTTCTCAAATAAGAAATATGCATTCTTCAACTCGAATATAGTTCCCTAAATATGTTTTTGTCTCTATGATATGAAACATACAACATCAATTGTTCTTAGTAATAGTTATCAACATCAATATGTTTATTATACTTTACGTACCTTATAACATATGGTCTGTCCTCTTCTCTTTCCTTGCAGTGTATAACAGGATGCAAATCCCGCTAAACATACATGTTCGATGTTTTCTGGTCATTATAAATAGCAATCAATAATTGATAAGCATGCTATGTTTTCTAAATCATCTAGTTCACGTTCCAAGTCTCTTAGTTTCTTTAGTAAAAAATTTCGATCATCTATTTCTAAAGTATTAATAAATATACATTTTCATTAACTAGTATTTAGTGGCATTAACAACACATTATATACAACTTGTTGTGCAGACATTTGTTGTAAGTTCAATAAATATTCCAAGTCTTGCAATTGTTTCAATGACAGCACCATCATTTTTTTTACACTCGCTTCACACATGTTTAAACATCGACGTCATTATTTTATCTAGCTTTGTCATGCATGAACTATAATAAGTAGTTGTACCATATGAATCAAGTATAAATTGAGCATCAACATTTTCACCCCAAATTAACAAAATATGTTGAGAAAATTTATTAGTTCAAATGTCTATTAGTCCTCTTTTCAACAAAATTTTTCTTCGTCTCAGAGTACACTAAATTGCATGGATAAAATCAAATTCGCTTATACCTATTTTTTCTAGAAAACTATCAAATGTATATGTCTTGACATCATGTTCCATATGCTCTTGTGCATTAAATATCGTTCTTGTATTGTCTTTTGTATTTGTGTAGTCAAATTCCATAGTCTCATGTATTCATGTTCAACATTGGTGGTATTAGAAAATTGAACCTGCAATGCATATGTTTTCCTTTTTTATAAGTGCTTGTGTGACAATGCCATTGGACAATTTTCACATTTGTAGGTATTTTGGTTGAATCACAACACAAGTACTTGTCAACGAAGTTTTCAATTTCAGTATCCGTACTTGTTCCATAGATGGTAGCATTTCTAATCCATATCAATCCATGTTCATGTTGGCTTCCTCGATTTTGGAATTTTTTTACAAAGAAATAGTCAAGGATATCACCAAAGGACTTGGAATCATGAAAAGTAACTGATGTAGAACATTTATTATGCTTCTTTAATATTGTACACAAGTGATGGGGTCATTTCTTATCAAGGTATCAATATCACCTCATCTACTTCTATTTCATTACACGATTTTTTTGTCGGTGTATTTATTGCAAATCCTTTAGTAAAGGCTCCCAGACATGTTCAACATTGCTAAATGAAACAAAGAAATTTGGTGGACCTAATTGTCATATCATTACATATAAGTTCTTGCGCAAATGCAAAAAATAGTTCAACAATGTCCGTATTCACCTAAGATCCATATAGGCAATGTTTGATGCAAGAATGAGTTTCAAATTAGCCTTTTTTTTAATGTCTTTAGCTATTAGTTTTTTTTTTTTTTCCTTTTAACTGACCTTTTCTTATACAATCCAAATACAACTGAATACTAGATTGAGAATAATTTGCATTGTTTTATAAAAAAAAATTGCTATATGATACACAAAATCATGATCTTGACGCAAAACTTCCCACTTAGAAATATCGCAATATGTAAAGTTTCTTGTAACAACGTTCCCACTTAGCAATATCGTGATATGTAAAGTTTCTTGTAACAATGTCTAGATTTTTTTTTTTTTTTTGTAAAACAGTGTGGGAAAGATCATCTCTTCCAAATACTTATCTCTGAATATTCCCAAAGGCTTATAGTCTTCATGTGGAGCAATGTTTATTTGATTATTGCAAAGATCATAGATACTATACAAATCATTAAATCCATGTAACATTGTCTTTGTCGCTGGCTCTTCATCACAGTAATCATTATCATCACTACTTTATGTATCTGCATATGTATCACATGCATATGCATCTTTGTTTTGATCAAATAGTTATTTCCAATTTTCATTTATTCTGACATTCTCTAGTCTATAGAGTGAAGTTTTACACAATCGTCTCAATTCCCCGATGAATTTATGAACATGTATTCACCTAACATCAAATATGATTTTAAACACTAAATGTATTTTAATTGCGATGATCATAGTACTAGATTTTTGTCTGTCATGAGGGAGAGTAATTTGAATTTGAGATATGTCGGCAGGTACATTGATTAGTCCACTAGTCAATTCCAATTGTGGTTTTCTAAAACGATGTCCAAGTTCTAGTATTTTAAAAAATGGTAATCGTAATGATATTAATCATTCTTCCAATTCGTGAAGTTCTTTTACTATAGAAATTTTTCTATTACAACTACTTTTCTTTGGAACCGTAAATTTGATAACTTTGTCATTGTCTAGTGCCTTTCTGTATTTTTTACATATGCATTTAATTTTCGACACATCGCTAATTTTTTTTCTATGACACCTCTTTTAAACCAAGTTTGATTGCAAATTGCATAGTCATAAACATGAACATATTGTATTTTCTTAAAATAATGTTCTTCAACTAATGTCTCCATTATGTAATCGAACATTTGTGACGTTACTTTTTGTTCATTAGAAAATACACTATCTTGTATTGAATTTCTCCATTTTGATCCTCTAGTAATTCATTTTGTTTCAATGAAATTTTTATTTCTCCTGTATTTTTTGAGTTCACGCAATGAAGAATATGATATTTTTCTTCCATTGACAAACTTTGTATTAAGTTCCACAATATTTTCATTAATGTCCATATTCTAATTAGAGCTAGAATCTAATGGATTGCATAGTTTCCTAAGAACATATGTTTCAAAAACGTCCTTGTTTCTTATATTTTTTTTGATTCTATGCATCGATTGTCGCGATTTCATATTTGCATTGACATATTTTGTATCAATTTCTATGTGATTTTCATTCACATTGATGTTTTCAAAGTGAGACGTATTAATGCTATTATGTTTTGTATTGGATTTTTTCTAAAAAATGATTTTCATGAATTGTTTCAATAATACATGGAATGTTGGTTTATAGCAATATTTCTTTGAGAGATTCATAATGCAAATGACCTACATCCATACCAAATTGCATAATATGGAATATCAGTTCGTCTTCCTATAATGCAAAAAAAATCACACACAATAGCTAGACTATTAGTAGACCATATGCATACAGTTATGTTGAAAATATATCGTATCCAATCATAAAGAAAAATTCCACCATCTATCCTTCCTTTTTCATATGGCATTGTTATTTGTATAATGTATTCTTGCTAATTTTCTATTCTAGGAAATCGATTAATTGCAATTTCGTCCATGTATTTTCTATACATTTTAAGGAAAATGAATCATTATCCATTATTGCATTGCAAAAAGTCTATGCAATTATGCATCGTAAAAAAGAAAAATCATACTCATTCTCCATTAATTGCCATATTGTTTCAAAACAACTTTCACCATGAATACTCTTGAATCCAGAAAATCTCTTAACCATATAACTTCCCATGTTTTTATCTATCTGCATCCATCCATGTTTTGTTTCTTTGTATATTTTTATATTTATTATAGGTTCATGATAAGGTCCCATCGAACACTTTTTCTTGTAGATGAGTGGTTCAAAATGTCCGACAATTGGATTATCGTCATGGAATAATATGTCATAACTTTCTACACACAAACATGAATTAAAATGTAGAGAGTTTTTCTTTGTTATCTTTGACCAAAGTAATATGGGAATTGTTTGCTGATTCAACAACCAATGTATACAAAATATGTCTCGCCAAAGCCTTCTTTCCTATGCAGAAATAGTATGTGACGCTGATTATGTCATCCATTCCAAGTAAACATTTGGGCTATCTACACCACACACACACACAAATATAATATATATATATATATATATATATATATAATATATATATATTATAATATATATATATATATATATATATATATATATATATATATATATATATATATATATTATATATATATATATATATATATATATATGTATATATATTCAATTCATGTTCATAAGATAATATGGCTTTGATCTTCCCTTCATGTAAACAAATCCTAAAATGTTCTATTGTTCCTTCACACAATTTTGTTGACGTGTATCTAAAATGCAACAGAGTTTGCATGCTATTGAATAGGCAATCTCCCACCTCATATGCAAAATTTTCCAAACAAAATAGATTATGATGGTTTAGTATTGCATTTGGACTATTGATTTCTATAGAAAACAAATGCTTTTCCATCAATTCTTTAAGAATCATGCTTTTTCATTGTTGCTTTAGCCATTACATTTAAAAAAAATGAAAGAGTATTTTAATTTCATTATGAACTATTGCTCAATAACAAGCACAACATAAATAATGCACATGAAAACAAGTAAAATGATATATATCTATATATATAATTGATTTTCCTAGAATTCTTGTATATGAACAAGGTACAGAGTCACAAAACAAATGAGCTACAATGTACCTAATACATATATCATAAAACTATATTTATTTTTGAAAATAGATATCGTGTACCAATCTTATGTTAACAAGCAAAACACACAATTCTCATAACAGGAGTATCAATTTCGATAACAAGATAAAAATCATTCGTGATAACAACCATGTATCCCCAAAAAATGAATGCATGATCAACACCTAGCCAATGAAATTACCAACATGTTACGTGTTAAAATTATGCCACAACAAATTTATAAAACTTAGAACATTTGACTTAGGATTCATAAGCTAAAGAGAAAGTTATTTCTTGTTGTTAATATTACTATTATTATTATTAAAAATATATCACAAAATCCTCATAAAACATAGACCCTTTGATTTATGATTTACGCCAAACATTGACTATATGAAAAATAACAAACACAATATTTCTATGGCAAAATTTTATACTTCCGCATTCACTTCTCACCCAACACAGTTCTCTCGCACACAAACATAGATTGGAGATGTCGTTCAAGCTCAATTGAAAATCGAAAATGTATTTTGCAATATATCATAAATCTAGAAAACAACCCGATGCTCCCCCCTTCTTAGATTAAGACATAAGTTAATGAATGTCATGTCGCTTTTGATATCGAGGATATGTAGAAATTTACATAGCTGTAAGTTTTGTTTTGTTTTTTTCCTGGGGTAGTTAATAAAGCAAATAATTTAGAATAATTTCATGTCAATCCTTCTTTGAATTTATGAACACTAGAACAATGAATTGTATTACTATAAATCAACACACATAGACCATCAACTCCGCACAGTGAAATGTCCCGCACACAGCCTATTCAAAGCAATAACATAGTTAGAGCACTCACGAAATCCCATGTTCTACCACACATAACTCGTTTTTAAATTTTTTTAATCACCAATAGAAAACACATATGCTTCCAATATAACACAAATGTGTATGTGTCACATTTCATAACAAATCCATTCTACGCAAAAATCTCACATATTAACATTAATAGTTTAACAATAATTTCCATATTCACCACTGCGCACAATGAAAAATAACAATTTTAATCATTATGTTCTTTCACAAATAACCCAACCTTTGCAAAGATTCATAGTTCTAAAATCAAAGCTCTCCGCAATTTATCCCCTGCCCATACTTCGTACTTCACATAGTAAACTATCTGCACAATGAAACATAATATTCCCTGCTCTCATGCACATGCTTCGTCCTCCACAAACTTCCATATGATATATGATCAGGAAATGTGTAAAAGTATTAGATTTTCTCGAGAAATCAACGAGAAAAACATAATAATAATAAAAAATTAACATTAATAATTTAATATTAATTTCCACATGCACTCCCTGTTCTCTCAAAAATACCCTATCCTAATAAAATCTCTGCACAATGGAATCTCCCGCATAAACAACGTCATAAGCAAAGATCCAGTGCTCAAAGCAATAACAAACTCTCAGAGTGTTCTCTCAAAAATACCCTGTCCTAATAAAATCTCCACACAAAATTCATCATGTGAAAAGATTCATTTCTAAAACTAATGCCCAAAGCAATAAGAACCATTAGAGAACTCATAAACCCCCTCTCCCGTACATACTCCCATTTTTCATATTTTTTATCGTTAATAGAAAACACATAAAAAAAATCGCAGGTTAACATCAATAGTTTAACAATGCCCTATGCACCACCTCGCACAATGGAAATCAACAATATTAATCATTCCACAAAGATTTATAGCTGTAAATTCAAAATCTCTATGCAACTACTCTCTCGCACATACCTCGTACTCCGCATAGTAAAATCTCCAAACAACAATATACCTAGTCCTCCGTAAACATACATACAATATATGATATGGAAATTTGTAAAAGTATCTTTGCTCAATTACCTATGTACCATCCCCCATTCCCTTTGACAAATTAACATCAATAGAAATTAACAATATTAATTTTTCCTCATAGCCAAAGCTCTACATAATGAAATGTCCCACACCTAACATTTTTAGGGCAATAACACAATTGAGCACTAACAAAAACACATAAATCTTTTCCAGATTTTTTTATTGCCAATAGACAAAACATATGACTCCAATATAATACAAATGCCAAGTCCCATGCAATTTCTCCTGTGCACATACTTCGTACTCCGCACAGTAAAGTCTTCGCATGAAGAAACATAATAATATTCCCCAGTCTCCTGTACATATTCTATCCTATGCAAACATACGACTAGGAAACGTGTAAAAGTATTAGATGTGTTTGGGAAATCAACAAGCATACCCCATCTTCCGTAGAGTCAAAGATCCGCACAATGAAACATAATAATAATAACATATTGACATTAATAGTTCAACTTTAAGTTCCACACGCACCCTGTCATATGTAATGATTCAATTCTAACACCAGTGCTCAATGCAATAATGCACTGCCCTTGTAAAGAAAAACCAATAATGATAACAGTACAGTGCTCAAGCACAATAATGTTAATTCTCTCGTGCAAATATCCTTCTCATTCCGCACAACCACGTTAGTATATTTTGCACTATATACATTGAATTAATAAATAATGGTGAGCCATAAAAGCTTTAATACATTATAGCAATTAATTAATGATAATATAACTAGTTAATCTTGTTTCAGACATTGTGTAGACGTCAAACTTTGTGGGGAGGTTTCATTGTTTCTGAGGTTGGTAATTTCATTTACTCTCTTGTTCGAAGCTTTTCTTGTGCGGAACTTTCAGCACAATGAAATCTCCACACAAGTTATAGTTGTCATTTGTTTTTGTTTTATTGGTTGCATGGAGTTTATTGTGTAAAAGTGCAAACAAAATGATTTCTCTGCACAAAATCTCCATGGTGGGCATACACACATACATGATTATTGTTTTTAGTATTATTAAGGTTGCTTTTGTTGTTGTTTCTTCGAAGGAAAATAAAGACAAAGAAACAACATCCCTCGTTCTCCTACACATACCCTGTTTTCCAATTTTTTTATTGCTAGTAGAAAACACATATACCTCAAATATAACCCAATTATCCACTCAGCACAAAAAAAACCCTATGATTAACATCAATAGTTTAACAATGCCCTATGCACTACCCCACACAATGGAAATCAACAATATTAATTATTCCGCAAAGAATCTAGCTATAAAATCAAAAGATCTATGCAACTACTTGACCGCACATATATATGATTGGGAAATTTGTAAAAGTATCTTCGCTCAATGTAACATCAATAGTTAAACAATTCCCTATGCACATACTTCATAATCTGCACAATAAAAGCTCCTAACAATGAAACATAATAATATTTCTCATTTCCTCGCACATACCCCGTCCCCCGTAAAAATTTATACGATATACGATTTGGAAATTTCTAGAAGTATCTCCACACAATGACTCATTTAGTGCCCCCCATGCAGAGGACCTGCAATCATGTTAGTTCTTTCATCATGGGAAGAGAAGTACCATAACAATGTCAGTGTCAGTGTTATTGTCAGAACACTAATGCCATAACACTCACCAACAGAATGGGCACTTAGTTTTTTTTTTAAACCAATTGTCATGCACTGAGAAATATAAAAAATAAAATGCTTTCCACTAGGGGAATTATATCCTATCAAAACTTGTTAGGCCAATTGAAAATTAGAAATAAGATTTCCAGAAAATTAGAAAATTATTTTTGGATTCTTGCAAAAATAGAATAACTCAGCATTTTCTCGAAACTTTGGTTAAAATTGAAAAAGAACAACAAAATAATACACAATCAATGCAATTTGACCACAAGGAGAATGCTATAGTACATAATGAAGCAAGGACTAATAACATTACTTACAGTGAATGTCATATACTTTTTAATGTTTTAGCCTAACCCATTTTGCCCTATTTTCAAGTATATTTTATGGGCAATTTTGCCTAAAATACACTCTTTTTAAGAACATTAAAATTAATCCCATATAGGAAACTATACATAACATTTATAACTTTTTACAACGAAAAAACTACCTTTTTTATTTTCAAATTATCACTTTTAAAAAATTATTACACTGTCATAAATTTAATATAAATTCATATTAATAAACATAAAAAATGCTTCAATTTTTGGATTGTATTTCATATGTTAAAAGTTAAAATAAATATATTGTTCAATTCATACATATATGCATACTTATTACAAAGGTCAATTGGGATTATCTCATGTGGTTGGGCATAATGTTTGTTATCTCCCCTACTTAAGTTCAATTTCCTGTGAATGACATGATATAGATAAATATTGTTGTAATGACTACATGTATATGAACAATAAATATTGTTGTAATGGCTACATGTCTATGAATGTTGTTGTATTTATCCTCCCTCTTTCCCTTGAGTTGCAAGATAGAATAATTTCCCTTAAAAAATGTATACGTGTTACAATATATTTATTTTATTGAAACAATAAATTGATAAAGATATGCATATTTCTTCTTTTATAATTATTGTAAAGTATTTCATTTTCCATACAATAATGTATTAAATATAAGAAGATTCCATCTTTATATAAAATGAAATAAACACCAATGTTAACAAAAGATGACCAGAAATATTGTTGTAACTGCTATGTGTCTATGAATATTGTTTTATTGACCCTCATTCTTGTCCTCGAGTTACAAGAGAGGATAATCTCCCAAAACAATAAGTATACTTGTTACAATATATTTATTTTATTGAAAGAGTAAATTGATAAAGATATTCATATTTCTTCTTTTATAATTATTGTAAAGTATTTTATTTTCCATAAAATTATCTACTTGCATATAAGATAGATGAGAAACTTATTCTTACTTTATAATAGTCAAACTTTAAATTTTATTTGCAAAATAAAGTAGAAAAATTTTAGGTTAACTAAATTATTTAATAAATGAAAATTATAAAAGTTAAATTAAATCAATAAAAATTAATATGAGGGGAAAGAAGAAATGTTATTACAAGTATAATGAAAAGGTTTAAAATAATATTCAAATTAAAAAAAACAAATACAAAATATTAAAATATTTTATGAAAGAGAATAGATAATGCTCTATTAGATCTATTTCTTTGATGTATTAAATATAAAATGATTCCCCCTTTATATAATAATGAAAGAGACACAATGTTAACAAAAGATGGCAATGACAACTAAGCACCATATGAGCTCACAACTAATAACAATTAACTCACTAGAAAAAGACATGTTAGAAAATACCAACTCTAACAGAACCCCCCTTAAGCAAAGTGTAGGGAGTAAACATAACGAAAAATTGGGCCATGGTAACAAGTCCAGTTAATATACCCAAGTACAAACTCTCAGAAGTGGAAAAAGGGAAAAAATTGTAGGAAAAAAATCATTTTTTGAAAGAGAGAAAGATGATAGTGTTCAAAAAAAGGCATTAAAGCTAAAATTGTAGGTCTTAGAACGATCCATTGAATGGAAAGAAAATTATCCATTTGGAGGCTAAAAGCTCCAATCGGGAAATATGACCAAAACTTTGAAGAGGAGAGCCAGGTAACCTCAGTGAGTTTGGTTGAATTTTGAATTAGAAGAGGTTTTATTATAGAGGCACGAGAAAGGAAAACATTGAAAACCATCACATAAATACTTCATAAAAATAGGTGATGGTGAAGAAAAAGAACAAAGGATTCGAATTGAAGGAACCACCATCAACCATCAAAACAAATTGGGCCTATAGGCACTTAAAAGTCCAAATAAGTGTTGAGAAAACGAGAGGCTTAAGATTTACATTATATTTCTCTTTATTTGATAATTTCTTGTGAAGTTTGTTGGTATTTTATGAATATTTATTATGTTCTTTTATCAAACAATTACCAAAATGTAAACACGAAGATCACAATAAAACATTGAACACTAGATATAGGTTCCAAGCCAAGCAAAACCGCTCCAAGGGAAAAGCCAATTTTCTTCTTCTTATAGAATCATATCAAAGTGAAATGTCCAAGATCCATGACCATAGAAAGATTCTAGCCCTATAGATGCCAAGTCAAACCCTCCTTTTGCACAGTGAATCCATCAATAGGAAGAGACCAACAAGGAATATTCAACAATAGATGTAATGAGGTAGAACTTCCACAAATCTAACTTCGAGAAAACCCTCCAATTTCATACTTCGACCCTCCTTTCTTTCTGCGAAATTTTAGAGAAAATCATGTGAATTATGTGTGTCCAAATGAACTCATCTCACCATCTATTTATATTGTCCAGAGAGGTTTGAATAGGCATGCCTTTTGGGGCAGGGACGACTTGACATCTAGAAACATTTTTGACCCAAAATTACATCTAGAAAATTATTTTCTCTTTTTCTTTACAAGAAGTCCAAATAGGAATTTGGCTCAACAAATCCTAAAAGCATGAAGAACATTCTTAAATAATTAAAATAATAATAATAAAAATGTTCTTCTTTTTATTCTTTTTTCTTTTACATAAAATATACAATGAAATTAGTACAAATATCTTTATGAAGACTGAAACTAGTTATAATTTCCAACACTCCCTCTTAACTAGGTAGATATTAATAATTACATATTGGTACAAGGATACTTCTCAAATTGAAATATTGTCATAAGAAGAGTCAAATTTATAAGACGTCATTAAGAATCAACATCATAACCAACATTGTCAAATAGAAACGTAGCAAGTCCTTGACTTGACAAGCTCTAACTCTCCACAATATTACAACACAATGTTGTGAGACATACATATGGACACCCACATATCATCTCAAGGCACATACCCCATCCAGAAGTTCACTAGGTATGTCCTTATTGGACTATTATTATCTTGGTGATCTAGGTGGCTCAAGAAATATAAGTGGCCTTGAAATAACTCAAAAATAAAATTCATCAGATGGTAGTGAAACCAAGACTAGATCATAGTGCTCATTGCCTTGATTCCAACGGTGTGAACAACACTCAAATCCGAGTTTGTATGCTCAAGTTATAGTCGATCAAATTTCTGGTCAAATTTGGCTAAGTGGTAGTCACTAATGAGGCAAAAATTTGGCAAAAGGATGGTGAAAAGAAAATGGCGGTCGAAAAGGGATAATTTGTCGCCTCCTTAATTCGGCTATTATCCCTTAAAATCCAGCGAAAAAAATTTAACTATTACAGCTAAAAATAAAATAAAAAATAATAATAAATTTCGGGTGGTAGGCCGCCACCCCCCAACAACATTTAAATAAGTATTATATTAAAAATAGGTGGGCGGGCCACCCACTGGCGGCACCACTGGACCCACCGAAAACCATATACTATATACATAAGTGTGGAGTTGGCGGGGATTGGACCTACCCGACTTGGTGGGGCGGCTCGCCAATCAGGCAACTCCAAATGGCAAGTATTCAAACCAACTGCCAAAAAATAATATTCAATGTCGTCAGAACATTAAAACAAATGCCTTGTAAATAAATGACCGCACTATAACGGGGCCCTGTGTGGATTGGAACTTGGGACCTCCGGTCAGACCACAACTTAATGTAGCACCGCCAACCAATGAATCGTTGGCCCAATGTTGGTTGTTCCACCCAAATTTTTATATTTAAACTTTAATCAAATGCCATTCGAGGGGAAGCGGAGGAGCGGAGTGGTGGAACCAAGAGCAACCAGAGGAGGTGGAACCCTAAAGAGGGGAATCTTGGGATGCTGAAAAGATTCCTTTGGGGTCGAGAAGTGCCATTGTCATAATTTGAAAAATTTATAGTTATTTTTATATTATTTCACGACACGAATCCAATGGTGATTTATGTTTCTGCATCTAATCTCTACAATTTTCGACCATGACTGGGATTGGAGGTATAAGGGTCATTTATGTAAAGTTGATTTTATTTCATTTCTTTGCTGCCATTTAATGAAATAAGACATCCCCCACTTTGAGTAGGACTCAGAGACGTAGCCCACAATGGGTGAAATCCATAATCAAATCACTTGTGTGCCTTTGATCTCATGGTTTCTTTATGGTTGCTTCTTCTTTTCCATGTGTTTTATGTTACTTGGTTAACATGCTATTTTATATGCAATTTTGTATGCATCCTTGAAGTTAAAAGCTCTAGATAAAGTTTGGCATCGAAGATGGTCTTCTTGAAACGAGTTGCATGAGTAAATGCTAACCAGGAACAAGATCCAAAGAGGAGAAGGAAAAATCAAATCCTTTGATCTCGAAGCGGGATGTGCAACATGAAGAGAGAACATGGAAGACGAGGAAGCTCGATTGGAGGAAAAGCGAAGTTGTCGTAAGATCTTCTTCACCATGGAAGATAAAGTTGACAAGTTATTTGCAGAATATGGGAAGGCAATCAAGCGTGAGAACAAAGAACCAGATGATCATGCATCGGTAAATCATGAAGGTGGAGGAGAAGAGCCTCCTCCCTCTCTGTCCTCCAATGAAAGTTCTTCTTCTTCCTCTTATCGTCATTATAATAGGAATCAAAGGAATGCATATAAAAAACACTTTTTCAAGTTGGATGTCAAGTTTGATTTACCTGTACTTAGTGGAGAATCTAATGCAGAAAAGCTAGATAACTGGATAAGACAGGTTGAATTGTATTGTCACATACAACAATCATATAGTATGAAGCCAAGATCTAGCTAGCATCCCTTTGATTGAGTGGCACTACTCTTGTCTGGTGGGAAGGAAAGTTGCAACAATGTGGTAAGAATAGTCATAAACTTATTTCATTTGGTGTGAGTTCATTTTTTCTTTAATACAACAATATTACCCATTGGGTTGTAGACAAAAGGCCATGATGGAATGACAACATTTGAGACAAGGTAAAGGTCAAACTGTTCAGGATTTTACAAAGGAGTTTAGAAAACAAGCACTAGCATTGAATGTTCCACTAGACACTTCTAAAACATTGATGAAATATATTGGCTCTTTGCATAATTATTTGTGTCATTCATTATTATTATTTGCACCTAAGTCTCTTGATGAAGCTAGTGTGAAAGTTGTACATCTTGAAAGCAAGGGGGAGTATGAGAAAGATGAGCACCCAAATAAGGCAAAAGAAACTAAGTGAAGAGAAGAAAGGCCCTAGTGTACTCATTGTGAAAGAAGGGAAAGATGAGGAGAATTGCTGGAAAATCCATCCAAAATTGAGGACTAAGAGGAATGACAAAAAAGAGAAGCATAAGACAATTTCAACTGTGTAACAAGACCAAGAAACTGAATCAGATGATGATGAGAAGATCATAGTTATGAGATTTTCAGGTGTTGAACCAATTGACCTGGGATTAGACTCAGGTAATGAAATGAAGATTGAAACTCTTGGGATTTCAGAAGGTGGACCTATCTACTTGGGTTCCGATTCGGGTGATGAGACAAAGATTTCAGCAGATGTTGTGCCAAAATTGAAAAGGGCACCAAATGTGACATGGCTCCAAGAATTGGAAGAGGTCAACCAAAGAGTTCAAACAAATATTGTTGAACTAAGAAGACTCGTACAAGAAGGAGAGAAGGAGAAACAAAGGTTACAACATCAGTTACAAGCCAAGGAGGAGGCCTTGGAAAAATTGCATTGTAACAAGCCTAAGGTAAAAAGTGATTCTTCAATTTCATGTACTTATGATGATGATTTCGCTGCTTTTGAGAAACATACTACATGAATTGGATCAAAATTGTTGAAGAAGGTGGGGTATCAGGGGAAGGACCTCGACATGCATGTCCAGGACATTGTGAATCCCATCAAATTTGAGGAATTACCTCGTTATGCAAGACTTGGGTATGTTAGAAAAGAGGTTGGAGAATACTCCAAGAAAACCAATGACCAACCAACGACAGATGATGGTATTACGTCCTCACGTTCCAGTGACAGTCAGGGTCCCATGGGCACTTATTAGAGGGGCACCAGGAATTAATGTTCCACGACGATCACGAAATTTTGGAGGAAGAAGAATCATTGTAGTTACTACAATAAGGATGGGCACGAGAGAGCCATGTGCCAGATACTCCATGCCCAAAAAGAGCCATTAAAGAAACTAGTTGGTGAAGATGTTCAACAAGAGAATTCGTCGCAATCAATGGTTGTCCACTTTGTTGAGTAAGAGATTGTTTTACTAAAAATAGTAGTTTTTCATGGCCGCATTTTTTAAATCATGCATTGCAAATAATTGTAAAAGTGATGATATGTTTTCCATTGCTTGTGAAAGAAACAATGATGTTTTTGACCTTTTTGTTGATATATGGAATATTGGTTTCTATTATGATGTAAACTTGACCAAAGAGTGTATGTTATAAATTCTTGGAAAGTATGGGGTTGTTTGAGTGATGTGTCGTTTTGTATGTGATTGCAAAGAATGTACCATATTTGCATGCAATACAGATATTGAAAGTGTGGCTTGACGAGGACATACGCAATGTGTAGGATGTGTTCATGATTTTAGAGGACCAAAAGCTCCTCAGTGGGGAGGAATGATTTAGGTGGCTCTAGAAATAGAATTTGCATTGAAATAGATTAAAAAAATAAAAGTCGTAAGATAAAAGTGAAACCAGGATCAGATCATAGTTCTCATCACCCAGATTCGAACAGTGTGAATGACACTGGAATTTGAGTTCGTATGCTCAAATTATAGAAGTAAAAGTTGTGGACAAACTTGGCTAAGTGGCAATCACTAAGGAGGCAACAATTTGGCGAAGGGATGGCGCATAGAAAATGGCAGTTGGAAAGGGAGAATTTATTGCCTCCTTAATTCGTCCAGTAGCCCTTAAAATCTGATGGATTTTTTTTATAACTATTATGCTTAAAAAATAATAAATAATAAATTTGGGGTGGCGGCCTCCATCCCTGCCACCCCACAACAACATTTGAATAAGTATTATATAAAAAACGGGTGGGAGGGCCACCCACCTGACCCATCGGCAACCATATATTGTATACATAAGTGTGTAGATGATCCAGGGGGCTCTAGAGACACACACAGGACAAAGAGGGCTTATGGAATCTCAAAAATCAAAATGATCAAAATGCTTTCGAACCATGACCAAAGCGTAGATCTCATCGTCCTAATCGCGGTGGTGTGAACAGTTCGTCAATTCAAGCTCGTATGAGGGAGAACGAGCCCGTCAAAGTTTAGGGTTGACTTAGGTGACTGGGCAAGCTTAATGAGGCATCAATTTGGACAAAATCCAGCCACCGGATTCTAGCCAACCTGAGCCAGATTCTGGGCGAATTTGTGGCCTGGTTAATTTGTCTCCTTCGGTCATTTTTTGAATTTTCAAAAATGGATAATTGTTTTTAATATATATATATATATATATATAATATATATATATTAAGATGTGTGGCGGGCTATGACTCTTGCCACCCCCACTAGGACCCAAAAAAAAAAATTTAAATAATTTTGAGTCGACAGGCCATGACCCCCACCGACCCCCCCAACCAACCCACATAACAACACATATATATGGCTTGTGGGCGGGCCACCTCCGATGGACCCAGCCCACACCCCCACCCTTTAAAATATGTCATAAATATATTTGGGCTGGTGAGAACCAAACCTGCCTAGCCACATGGCCGGCCCGCACCACGGGTGGCCCAACCAAAATGACAACCATTCAAACTGCTGCATGGTTGCAACGTATTAACTCCAAAAATAGGAAACATGTGCCCATTTTTAATTAATAAAAATAACAACTATGTGTGATTTTGGTGGAGGTGGGGTTGGAACCCCCGACCTCCTACCTAGTCACCTCCACCTTCCAGTGTTCTCCACTACCAATGAGCCACGAGCTCAGATCTTGGTTTATTCGCCCAACAAAAACTATTTAAGCACAGTTCATTTCCATAGCGAACGAGGGATTTGAGGATGGAACGATGGTGTAGAACGAGAGAACGGAGGCATGGTAGCATGGAGGAGCCAAGAAGCATGCATGGAAATCAAGGTGCTGAATTTTTTTAATTAATTTATTTCAGGTGGAACCATGATCCCAGAAAAGAGGTAGGCAGAACCATGATTGGGTGAAATTCTCAAGAGGGTGAAATTTTTGCAGTGTCTAAATTGGACAAATTTTATGTCGATCTTACACCTCTCGACGACACAAACTTGATGGTGTAGTCAATTTCCTGATCTGAGCAAAGATTTGTAGAGGACACAGAGGAGGGAATCTTTGAGGAATCTAGGAGGAATCTAAAATATTCCTTAAGCCCTAGATTTCCACTTTCTCAGAATTCAAAAAATTGATAGTTGATTTTGCACTATTTGACGCCACAAATTTGATGGTGTATTCAAATTTTCCATTTGCTCATTTTATTTTTCAACCACTTTTCAAAGTGGAGTGCAGGTGTCAGCATTCATGTGTGAGCAGCCATTTCCATGAGATTCGACACATTAAGATTGATGGACGACCAACTTCACCAGTTTGACATCCTTTTCTTCAAATGGGCTCTAGATGTGAGGTATATGCAGTATGTTCATGTACTTCTTTTTCTAGGAGATGCATGGTGTTGCACAGATCCCTGTTTGATGTTTGATGTGGGATCTTGTTTCTTGCTTGTTTTCATGATTCCTGCTTGATGTGATGCAGAATCATTTGTGGGATGTACCTGTTGTCATGATTCATCATGTTTTGTCTGAGATACCTTTGTTGTATGTTGATGGGATACTCATGTGTCTCCATGCATGTTTACATTGAGATCCATTTTATGCCATGTTGGCGGGATATTCATCATCATCATGCATGAGTTTATGTTATACTGATAGGAGTCCTTTTTTACTGAGAATTCCTGTAGCGAAACATCTCTTGGAGCCACTCCTGAATGAGGGAATTTTCATTGTATGATAATGATGTCACCTCTTATGTACATCATCACTATTGACAACACTTAATGCAGTGGCCTACACCATCTTGACACCAAGTCCCAGAGACGTAGTCTCTCCTTGACGAACTCCGTTATCAACGACTTATGTTTTCATGTGTTGATGAATGTCATGTTCCTCTTCTTTACAACATGCATATGTATTCATTTATGTTCTTTCAAAATTTCAATTTAACACATCATGAAAGGAAAAGGTCTTGGAAGGGTCCTTTGTCACACCTAGACCTGGATCAAGTGGTATCAAGCAATATTTATGCGGATGTGAATTGAAAGCGTTAACAATGGAACGTGCAGCGATAGAGGATGAAAAAGTGATGTACGAGACCATGCTAAAAATTTCAAAAAGGGTGGAAACGATCTATGAAACTCTATAGAAAGAGATAGAGGAAAAGGAGTGATTGTAGCTTCAGTTGCAAGCCATGGAAGAGGCCCTAGAAGAACTGAAGCACAACAAACATAATCTTCAAACATAGAATGCTAAATTGAAGATGCGTCTACATGAAGAGAAAGATGAGAAACAAAGTTTTCTATGACAACTGCAAGCTAAGGACGAGGCCTTGGAAAAGATGCAATGTGACCCATGTGAGGTAAAAATTAATTCACTGAATTCATGTATGTGTCCTGATGATGATTTCGCTGTTTTTGAAAATCATACCACAAGAATTGGCTCCAAACTGTTGAAGAAAATGGGTTATGAAGGAAAAGGCTTGGGAATTAATGGTCAAGGCATTGTCAACCCCATCAAATTAGAATAATTACCTCGTTAGGCAGGACTTGGGTATATCAGAAAGGAAGTTGGGGAATGCACTGAGACAGCTAGCGAACCACCAACAACAGATGATGAGAAGCCCTTATCAGTTCTTTCCAAATCAAAAAAGGAGGTAAAAGATGTTGATTTCCTTTCGGTTTCATCTTCACATAGTATTATTTCTGTTGGAGATTTGGAGATCCCAATTACAGGGAAAAACATGAGGCTCTTTATAAGGATGAGGCAGAGGAGGAAGAAAAACTTGGTGTTAATAACCAAGGCATAACTCAACCTTTGGAGGTTATACATAAACATCGATTTGCAGGCTTGGGATACACCGAATAAGAATGCTCGAAGGTGTCAGAGTCTTCTGAGATATCGTCGAAATCGTCAAGGAAAGAGAATGATGGGAACACATCCCCATCATCCCCTGGCAGTGCCCATTGCAGGGAAAGAGCTGAGGCAAACTCTCATCACCATAATTACACTAGAGATGGAAAATAAAGGTATAACCAATTTCAGTTTTCAAATGTTCATTTCGATTCTAATCATTTTTTTTTAGTGTGGTTCACGAACACCTTGGTCAGTGAGTGGTTGCTATGTCCATGGAAAAATATCGGCTAATCGCCCCTCGGCCTACTGGAAAGACCTAACCCCAAGGGCTTCGGGCAGAATCGACCCTGTGACCTCCCGATGGTAAGGCATGGTTTTTGACCAACTGAACTAACCCTTGGGCCTTTTTCGCTTCTAATCATGTTGTTAATGATGAATGTAAAACATGGCATCAAAAGACATGTACCTTTTGTGGATTACATAACCATACATTTTCTAAGTGTTGAAAAAGAATAATAGCACACAAAAGGAGGCATGAAAGACCCTCTCAACAGCAAGTAAAGAAACATGTTAAGAAGATCTGAAGGAAGAAGATTTATTGTCGTCATTGCGACAAAAGTGGCCATCATAGAGCCACTTGTTGGAGGCTCCATCCAGAGTGGAGCTTTAAATACAAAGCGTTGATGCATGAACCAGGTGAAATAATTGTTCGACAAGCAAAACCACCACAGGGAGGTGACCCATTCACATTAACAAGTGAAAAATGGTTTCTAGATATGTTAGCTTGTCATGGTTGTTCTTTTGTAAATGATTTGTTGCATTTTAAAATGTCAAAGTGATGATGTGTTTTCCATCACTTGTTAAGCAACAATGATGTCTAGTCTTATTTTGTGTTGCATTTTACACTGTGAAAGTGATGTCGTGTTTCCATCACTTGTCAAAACAAAATAGAGTTTGGTCGTCTTGTTGTAAATCATGTTTTATAGTGATGGTGATTCTTCCATCACTTGTTGAAGTAACAATGATATGTTGGCCTTGTTTTCATAGTTGGGGTATTGTGTCCATCCTGATGTAAAATTGACCACTGAGTATGTGTTATAAACTCGTGTCAAGTATGGGATGCTTGGGTCATTAGTTGGTCATGAAAGTCAAGCAAGTAATTTGCAAAAAAATGTACTAAAGGTTGCAGGTGTCGGCTCATCGCTTAAGGCTCTGAAGAACAAAAGTCAAGGAGATGGAAGTGAGACCTTTCAGGACGCTTGTGATGCAGACAAGGTATAGAGAAGTTGCAGATTATTTGTCAAGATTTTGGAGGACCAAAAGCTCCTCAGTGGGGAAGATTGATCCAAGGGGCTCTAGAGACACACACAGGACAAAGAGGGTTTATGGAAGCTCAAAAATCAAAATGATCAGAATGCTTTCGAACCAAGACCATAGCGTAGATCTCGTCATCCTGATCGTGGCGGTGCAAATGGTTCCTCAATCTGAGCTCGTATGAGGGATAACAAGCTAGTCAAAGTTCAGGGTTGACATGGGTGGTTGGGCAGGGTTAATGAGGTAGCAATTTGGACAAAATCCAGCCACTGTATTCTGGCCAACCTGAGCCAAATTCCAGGCAAATTTGTGGCCTGGTTAATTTGTCTCCTTCAGTCATTTTTTGAATTTTCAAAAATGCATAATTATTTTTAATAACAAAAAATATATATATTAAAATGGGTGGCAGGCCATGACCCTCGCCACCCCCACTTGGACCCAAAAAACAAATTTTAAATAATTTTGGGTCGACGGGCCATGACCCTTGCCGACCCCCCCAACCAAATCATATAACAACAATATATATGGGTTGTGGGCGGGCCACCTCCGGTGGACCCGGCCCACGCCCCCACCATTTAAACTATGCCATAAATATATTTGGGTCAACGGGAATCGAACCCGCCTGGCCACGTGGCTGGCCCGCACCACAGGCAGCCCAACCAAAATGACAACCATTTAAATAGCCGCATGGTTACAACGTATTAACTCCAAAAAAAAGAAACATGCGCCCATTTTTAATTAATAAAAATAACAACTGTGCATAATTTTGGCGGAGGTAGGGTTGGAACCCTCAACCTCCAGTCTAGTTGCCTCCACCTTCTAGCATTTTCTGCTACCAATGAACCAGGAGCTTAGATCTTGGTTTATCTGTCCAATGTAAACTATTTAAGTGCAGTTCATTTCCACAACGAGCAAGGGATTTGAGGACGGAACGGTGGTGTAGAACGACAAAATGGGGGCATGGTAGCATGGATGAGCCAAGAAGCGTGCATGGAAATTAAGGCACTAATTTTTTTTAATTAATTTATTTTAGGTGGAACCATGAGCCCAGAAAAGAGGCAGGTGGAACCATGATTGGGCGAAATTCTCAGGAGGGTAAAATTTTTGCAGTGTCCAAATTAGACAAATTTTATGTCAATCTTACACCTCTTGGTGACACAAACCTGATGGCATAGTTAGTTTCCTGATCTGAGAAATATATTTGCAGAGGACCTGGAGGAGGGAATCTTTGAGGAATCTAGGGGGAATCTAAAAGATTCCTTAAGCCCCAGATTTCCACTATCTCAGAATTCAAAAAATTGACAGTTGATTTTGCATTATTTGATGCCACAAATTTGATGGTGTATTCAGATTTTCCATTTTCTCATTTAATTTTTCTGCTATTTTTCAAAATGGAGTGCAGGTGTCAGCATTCATGTGTGAGCATCCATTTCCATGAGATTTGATGCTACAAGATTAATGGTGTGACCAACTTCAACATTGACATCCTTTTCTTTAGATGGCCTCTGGATGTGAGGTATATGCAGTATGTTCATGTACTTCTTTTGCTAGGAGATGCATTGTGTTGCACAGATCCCTGTTTGATGTTTGATGTGGGATCTTATTTCTTACTTGTTTCCATGATTCCTTCTTGATGTGATGTAGAATCATTTGTGGGATGTACTTATTGTCATGATTCGTCATGTTTTGTCTGAGATCCATTGTTGTATGTTGATGGGATACTCATGTATCACCATGCATGTTTACATTTAGATCGCTTTTATGCCTTGTTGGAAAGATGTTCATCATTATCATGCATGAGTTTATGTCATACTGATAGGATTCCTTTTTGACTGAGAGTTCCTGTAGCGGGACATCTCTTGGAGCCACTCCTGCGTGAGGGCATTTTCCTTGTATGATAGCGACACCAATTCTTATGTACACCATCACTATTGATAACACTTAATGCAGCGGCCTACACCATCTAGACACTAGGGCCCGGAGACGTAGTCCCTCCTGAACGAACTCCACTATGAATGGCTTATGTTTTCATGGGTTAATGAATGTCATGTTCCTCTTCTTTACAGCATGCAGATGTATTCATTTATGTTTTTTTAAATTTTCAATTTAACAAATCATGAAAGTAAAAGGTCTTGGAAGGGTCCTTTGTCACACCTGGACCTAGATCAGGAGACATCAGGGATTGAACCTGCCCAACCTGGTGTGCCGACCCACCAATTGGGCAGCTCCAAATGGCAGATATTCAAACCAACCATCAAACAATAATATTCAATGTCTTTGGAACGTTAAAACATATTCCTTGTAAATAAAAGGACCGCGCTATAACAAGGTCCTGCAGGGATTGGACCCCAAGACGTCCAATCAGACGATGACTTAACATAGCACTGCCAACCAATGGGCCGTTTGCCCAATGTTGGTTGGTCTGCCCACTTTTCTTTATTTAAACTTCAATCAAATTCCATTTGGGGGACAGTAGAGCAGTGGAACCAGGAGTGGTCAAAGGAGGCAGAACCTTGAAGAGGGGAATCTTGGGATGCTGAAAAGATTCCTTTGGGGTCCAAAAGTGCCAACGTCATAATTTGACAAATTTATAGTCATTTTTATGTGATTTCATGACACGAATCCAATGGTGATGTTTGTTTCTACATCTGAGATCTATTGTTTTCATCCATGACCGAGATTGGAGGTATAAGGGTCATTTATGTAAATTTGATTGTAATTCATTTTTTTGCTGCCATTTAATGAAAGAAGGCCTCCCCACTTTGAGCAGGGCCCAGAGATGTAGCCCATACTGGGTGAAATCCATAATCAAATCACTTGTGTGCCTTTAATCTCATGGTTTCTTTATGGTTTCCACTTCTTTTCCATGTGTTTTAAGTTACTTGGTTAACATTCTCTTTTATATGAAATTTTGTACACATCCTTGAAGTTAAAATTTATGGATCACTTGGATTCCAAATCCTCAAAGAATATAAATCCTCTTTGACCACTCTTATCTTGGATGCCTTTTCAAATACTCAAAGAGTGTTGGTCTATGAGACTACTTCCTATCTTGGATTCCCAATACTCAAGGAGTATTGGTCCTAGATTCTTATTGGATCCTCCATTCCCCCTCCTAGTGTTATACACTAGACGTATGATAGTTAGTCTTATCCTAGTGCATGACACATAAGGCAAATATGGTGTCCACCATCACTCCATGTCAACCAGGGAGGAGGTCCTTACTCCCCAAACATGGAGGAGACTTCTTACTCCCTCTCAACTAGGGAGATGTCATCACAATCCTTAGTTGGTCTCATACTTCATCAATTCATCAAATACTTATTCTTCTATGGAGATCTAGCTATAGTTGCTGAGCTCCTTTTTACATTACATCATACTTGGGCTTCGACCTTCTTGGATGTAAAATATTTTACAAAGATAAATTATTTCAAATTCAATCTTCATGATAGGGTTTCTTGGCCCCTAACAACATCACATTATATCAAACTACAAGCTTCTTAGATCTTGACAATCTTCATGCAAAATTTCCTTCAATAGTTTCATCCATCATATTCAAGGAGTTGAGCTTCCTCAAAACTGCTAGCACATGTATTCTTCTTTCATAACAAGTTCTACCTCATATTCTTCAAAGTGTCATAGTAGCTTTCCAATATCAATTTTACTTTTAGGTTTTTCCAAGTCATCAAAATTGTTTTTCACTTAATCCATGTAATTTCAAATCAAAACAAGCAGTGATCGGTACAACATCATTTAACAAGCTCTCCTTCCAACCTCTTTGCATGTTTTTGCAATAAGTCCTACCAAAGAGCCAAGCCATAAGTAAATTATCAATATCAGAGTTTCCAGATTCTAATATCCTCTAGTCAAGGTGTCATGTCAAATTCTCCTACTTTCTCCCTCTAAAGTCAACATTTCTTTGCATGTTCTATCTTCGTATTGCAACAAGGTTTCAACTCATCTTTCAATTATCAATGTGTTCTTGGAATGAACTTATCAGTTGGAAGCTTCAATATCATTAGGGTCCCTACAACTCACTCTTCCATCATGCTCATCATTATCAAGGAGTCACAATCACGAGTCTTTATTTACCTTGTTCTTCCATCCTTCTCATCTTACTTCTAAAATTTTGATAGGCTTCATTATGTGTAGTGAAACTATCAACAAGTGAAACCAAACAAATTATACAAATACAAGAGCATGATGTCAATATTTCAAATCTGTGGTTTCCATTATTTTTTAAAAGTGTACTTCTAGGGTTCTCATTACAAATCCTAGATATTCCTTGATCTAACCCTTATTAGGGTTTTTACTTTTAGTGGAGACACCCAGTCCTATGTTTTTTCTTTAATCCCTAAGATTTATCTTAATCCAATCCTTGCTAGGATTTAACACATACCCTAGGGTTTTCACTTTCAAAACTAGGATTTTAATATCAAAGAACATTTAGCCCTGCAAACCCTAGATAATATTTCCCAAGAGTTAGGGTTTCCTTATAGGGAACAATTAATTAGGGTTAGGCTTTCAATTCTAGGTATAATTTAATTTGAACTAGGGCTCAAGAACCCTAAATACCAAGAGTCTTCAATATTTCAAAAGTTTGCAAGGCCTACAAACCCTAGATTCTCAATACTTTCAAAAACGTGCAAAGGAATAGCTGCAAAACCATAGAAAATATTGACCCATAACATGAAATGCACATAAAAATTGTACATACCTCTACGAATTTACTTTACCTCTTCTTTGAAAAGACCCGGTTTTTCTTCAAGTGTTGAGTCCAATCATCCTTCAGCAAATGTATATCTTCAACACATGTGCCTTATCATAACCTTTGTTGAATTTCTAGCTTGGTCTAGGTTCCATGTATTGACTAGTACACATAGATGAACTTTATTGATCTTTGGATTTAGTACTACCATAGTTTACAAGTCTCAATCAAGGTGACATATTTCAAACTTACTTCAAGTCCAAAATTTAGGCCAACTTCTTTGCTGGAGTAAGTTCTTCATCTATGCATATGAATGACCCTCATAGAGGTGCTTCAAAATACCCCATATACATTATTATTGTTATTTTAAACAAGGTGGTGTCCATTGTATAGAATCGAGATTTCATGGTAGACGTGTTTTACAAACCATCATGTGCCACACGATATGAAAAATGACGATACTAAGTGAATGATATATTTGTTATATAATTGCAATACCTTCATACATTACAAAAAAACAGGCCATTAGTGCTAGAAATAGTGTTGGAATCTAGTTTTTTTGAGCATGTGAATTGGCTTGAATTGTCGTCGTTAAACCTGATGCAAACTAGCATCTTCACTTGGTCATCGTGAATAGCATCGGAAATAACACTAGAAATTATTTCTTTGATTCTTGCTTCCATTTTTGCATTCATTTGTACTTCTAATTTTGTTTCCAATTGTGCTTCAAGTTTTGCTTCCACTATGACATCAAAAATAGCTTATTTTTGTCTTCTTAATTAATGCCAATTTATGCTTCCATTATAACGTCCTTTGATGCTTCAAGTTTTTCTTCCAATATGGAATCATTTGTTTCATATAGATTTGCTTCCATTACGACATCTTCTTTAGCTTCTAATACGGCTTCCATTATAATGTCTTTGTAGGTTTTAATCTTGTACATAAATTATCTGCAAATAAATTCTCAAAAAAGTAGAAAATATACAATGGTGAGAAACACAAAACAAATACACATAAATTTTCCACTGGATCCAAAAATAGGACTACCAGATTTATTTTTCATTATGTTCCTTTCAATATTACAATACATGTAAATATACATGTCAAAGCATTCATAAACCCCAACCCATTAACCCTATATTAGAACATAACCATAGTTCCCTTGATTGGATATACAAAATACCATGGGCAGAAAACCATCATGTCAAAAACCATGTGCAAAAGCCATGCAAAAAACCATAGGTAGGCCTGCCCACCTAACATAGGGTCCAAAAAAACTTCTCGAGATGCTGCCTCATACCTTGTGCAGGCGGGTTATTGCCCCCCTGAAACCCCCTGACAGGGGGGTTTGCGTCCCCCATGTGACCCCCTTGTCGCGCCCGACGCAATGAACATCCACACCTTCATCTGAGGTGGTTTTTGCCTTTGCAGAAGGAGCATCATTATATCCCTTTCCTTTCTCAGGGCATTTAGATCTACAATAATTTTTGAAGTGCCCTTCCTTTATGTATTTCCAGTACACCTTTACAGGTTTTCCTGGAGATTTAGATCTCCCTTTAGATTTAGGTCTCCCACTCAAGGACTTATGTGTTTTTATGTTTTTGAACCATCCTCGTATAGACAAGGAACCTCCATTCTGGCTCTCCATATTTTTCTGTCTCATCTCCTCCGATAACAAGGATGATACTATTTCATCAAACTTCAAGGTAGTTTTATTTCTACCTATAGCAACAGCCAAACTATCCCACAAATCTGGTAGAAAAGACTATAAACTGATGCAATTATCTTCATCTGAAATTTTTATATCAACAGATAACAACTAGCTTACCAAAGTATTAAAGGAATTCAGATGCTCTGTCATCGAGTCTCCATCCTTCATCCTTAGGTTATACAATTTTTTTCATAGGAACAATTTGTTTACCAGAGACTTATATTGGTACAAAGTCCCTAACTTGACCCACAAATCCTTCACTTTAGCTTCCTTTGATACATTCAACAATACTAAATCTAAGATACACAACCGTATTGTTCTCTTAGCCTTTCGATCCAACTTTGCCCAGTCTTCTGTTGACATTGTCATTCGTTTAGTACCTAGGTCTACTGCGATCCACTGATATTTATCCACTAGCAGACCCTCTGTCTTGAGCTTTCACAACTCAAAACTCCGACCATTAAATTTATCAATCTCTATATTTCCACTACTCACCATCTTCTTTCATCGCAAGATATGATCTCGCAGATCTCTCATTGAATAGGGTCTACCAAAACCCCAAGCAAAACCCCTCAACAACAAAGGTGTCCCCTTGAAGTCAAAACAACTCTGATACCAAATGTAGGTTTTAACCCTGTATAGAAATTACCTGCAAACGAATTCTTAAAAAATATTAAAAATATACAATGGTGAGAAACACAAAACAAATACACAAATATCTTCCCCTGGATCTCAAAACTAGGACTACCAGATTGGTTTATCATTATGTTCCTTTCAATGTTACAATAAATATATATACATGCTGAAGCATTAATAAACATCAATCCATTAACCCTAGATTATAACATAATTGTATTTCCCTTGACTGGATCTACAAAATACCATGGGCAGAAAACCATCATGTCTAAAACCATGTGCAAAACCCATTCATAAAGCCATACGTAGGTCTTCCCACCTACTATAGGGTCCAAAAAAAATTCTTGAGACGCTGCCCTAGACCCCATGTAGGGGGCTTATGCCTGCCTAAAACCCTCTAACAGGGGGGGCTGCGCCCCCCTTGTGACCCCCCTGTTGCGCTTGCTGCAATGAACATCCCCACCTTAACCTAGGGTGGTTTTTTCCTCTGCAGAAGGAGCATCATCAAATCCCTTTCCTTTCCCATGAGATTTATATCTATATTCCTTTTTAAAGTTCCCTTCATTTCCACATTTCCATCACACCTTTATAAGTTTTCCTGGACATTTAGATCTCCCTCTAGATTTAGATCTCCCACTCGAGGACTTAATTTTGTTTATGTTCTTGAACCATGCTCGTATAGACAAGGAATCTCCATTATGGCTCTCCATATTTTTGTGTCTCATCTCCTCTGATAACAATGATGATACTATTTCATCAAACTCCAAAGTAGTTGTATTACTACCTATAGCAACAAACAGACTATCCCACAAATCTGGTAAAGAACACAGCAAACTGATGCACTTATCTCCATCTAAAATTTTTATATCAACAAATAACAACTATCTTACCACAGTATTAAAGGTGTCAGATGCTCTGTCACTGAGTCTCCATCCTTCATCCTTAGGTTATACAACGTTTTTCGCAGGAATAATTTGTTCACCAGAGACTTAGATTGGTACAATGTCCCTAACTTGACCCACAAATCCTTTGTTGTATCTTCCCTTGATACATTCAACAATACTGAATCTGAGATACACAATTGTATTGTGCTCTTATCCTTTTGATCCAACTTCACCCAATATTTTACTGACATTGTCATTGGTTTAGTACCCGGATCTACTCTGATCCACTGATCTTTATCCACCAGCAGATCCTCCATCTTGAGCTTCCACAACTCAAAACTATGACCATTAAATTTCTTGATCTCTATCTTTCCACTACTCGCCATCTTCTTTCGCTGCAAGAATTGATCCTACATATCTCCCACTGAACAGGGTCCAGGCCCAAACAAAACGCCTTAGCAGAAAAGGCATCCCCTTGAAGCCGAAATAACTTTGATACCAAATGTAGGTTTTAACCTTGTACATAAATTACCCACAAACAAATTTTTAAAAAATAATAAAATATATAATGGTGATAAACACAAAACAAATACATAGAGATTTTCCCCTGGATCCCAAAACTAGGACTACCAAATTGATTTTTCATTATGTTCCTTTCAATGTTACAATACATATATATACATGTTGAAGCATTCATAAACCCCAACCATTAACCCTATATTAGAACATAACAGCAGGGAAAATTTTAAGAACAACCATAAATTTATATGTATAATAAATGGGCAAATCCCCATGATACATAAGAAAAATGGGAGGCGATTTTATCACTAATATAATATGTATATATAATATTTTTGGGAAATCTCTCACCAGATTATATTATCTTGTAAAGTCATGGTGAATCTTTCACTGAACTATAAAATCTTGTAAGATCTTGGAAAATCTTTCACTGAATAATAAAACATTGTGAAGTCTTGGCGAATGTTTTGTTAAAGTATGAAACCATATATGATAATAATGAAACATATTCATTAAACTATAATATACTAACATACATGTTTGGAAAAAAGAAACATAATTTTCACTTCCTATAAACAATGTTGCAAATTTTAGTGGCCATGTTTTTCATGGTAGGAGAGATTAATGTTTTCTCTACTACTTTTGTCAAGCTACCACTTTTTCCAAGCTATCAAATTTCTTTCTTATTCCATAGAATCCAACTGCGAGATGAAAAAACACACATCAAGTTTGTTTACCCCAACACGCCAACAAGTAGCAAGCCCCAACTATATAATATAATGAAGTAGTAGGTATCCCAAATGCCTGAAGGGGATCTAATGGAAAGAAGTGACCGTTGTCAGAAGTCTTCCAATCAATATATTAATATATAAATGTAGATTTATTATTATTTTAATTGGAAATCTTCAATTAAATTTCTTATTAGCGTAATTCACTACCTTCATACCATTTTTAACAGCGTTGTAACATGTGGATTAATTTCCTTTTTGGTGCACAATCTCCGCCTTTTAGGACAATATGGTGCAGTGACCCAACCCATATAGATCATTACAACAAACTAAGAATAGCAGAGAAGATGAAAGATTGTACAAACCAACATATTTTTCAAACAACTAATCCAAGATCCTGGATTTAAGATCTCTGTGGTTTATTTCTTTTGACTTTGTTACCGGAGAATCCACAGTAAGACCCATTTTCTGCCAATGTTTCAAATCCCAATCGGGATTCGTCATCAGGACAACTTGAATGCTTGATAGAAGAAGAGCTTAATGGAGAGATTAAATAGTAATGAGGAGGGAAAATTGAGATGAATGTCGGCTCTCTTTTTGAATAATAATTTTTTTATTAATAATAGAAGAGAGTAATTGAGAGGAATGCCGGTTCTTTCTTTTTTGAAAAATAATTTTGATTAATTAATGATGAGCTAATAATTGATTTTAAATAATATAAATTATTATTATGTTGATCATTATCAATAGTTAAAATTAATATTAATTTTTTAATTTAATTATAATAATTTAAATAATTGGTTTACCTTTAATTTTTAATATTAATTTTTTTAATTAAATTAATTATAATATTTTTATTAATAATAGGATTATTTTTAATTTAATATAGAAGAAATAATATTAATATTAATTGTAATATTAATAATAATAATATAATAATTCTATATAATAATTAATAATAATAATTTTGTATTAATAATATTAATATTGATCATAGATTAGTATAATAATATAATCCTAGTTATGTTTGTAATAATATTTAATATAACAATTATTAATATTTAATAAATATAATATATGTTAGTACAATTTTTATTATGTTTGTTATAGAATAGAAATATTATTAGTTTATTTTGGTATTTCATGAATAGTATTATTAGGAATTATTAGTGTAATGTATTAATATTTAAAATTATTCAAAATCAGTACCTTAACTTTTTTATGAAGATATTATATTGAGAATGTTTGAAAAATGGTGGGAAATGTGGGCAGTGACTATCTCTCTTTTGTGCGAGGGTGATGCAGAAAGAGTTAAGAGTTCATTGTTTTGATTTTTTTTTGTTAAATAAGAAAAACAAATATTAATGGAGATATCGGTATTTTTTACTAAATTTTTTGAAGTGACTAAATGTAGCTTTAACCATTCACCTTAAGATTTTTTTACAATATAATTTCCTAAGTCTATTTAATATCTTTATTATCATAAAAACCAACCTATATCTATCTTAACTCCACATCTACCACTCTTAGGGGATGAAAATCTATTTATCCCTTCCCTCCCAGCACTTGGTAGACGCGCAATTAAGATGGATCTAAGCTGATAGAATTTCCCCTTTAAATAGTCTATGCTCACATGAATACCATGGTATTACGATGGGTCAATACCATGGGTTAGGTTTCGCGCAATTAAGATGGATCTAAGCTGATAGAATTTCCCCTTTAAATAGTCTATGCTCACATGAATACCATGGTATTACGATGGGTCAATACCATGGGTTATCATAA
>APFE030966892.1:34762-74564 GCA_000404065.3 Pinus taeda
TATTATTTACCATACCTCTCGTTTATTTATATTTTTATTAATTTACCATACCTCTTTTATAAATATGGTATTTGGCCCATAGGATTCACTTAAATGAAACCCCGTTTTTGAGCCTTCTTAAATAGAAAGAGGGTTATGGACTAAATATAAAAAGAGGTTTTATTTATTTATTTACCATACCTTTGAAGTATAAAAAGAGATTTTATTTATTTACCATACCTCCACTGTACTTATATTTTCATTTATAACTATCATAAATACATTTTCTTGAAAATGAGGGTGAATGGAAGATTGTAGCTCCTAATTTCAAGGGCTAAATTTACTTTTTTTACCCTCTTCCTTAAAATAAGGTGAGCTAACCTCCATGCCTAATTTTTTTATAAAATAAATTTGAGGCGATTTGTAACAATGTACTATGATACATATTCGCCCAATAAAAATATAAAACCCCTTAATTTATCCCAAGGGCGAAAATTCGCCCTTAAAATTTTCCATGCATAACAGTGGTTCCCTTGACTGGATCTACAAAATACCATAGGAAGAAAACCATCATGCCCAAAACCATTTGTAAAACCCATGCACAAAACCATAGGTAGGTTCGCCCACCTAATATAGGGTCCCGAAAAAAAGCTGGAGGCACTGCCCCGGACCCCATGCAAGGGGGATACCGCCCCCTTAAAACTCCCCGATAGGTGGGGTTGTGCCCCCCTTAGCGCTTGGTGCAACGAACATACCCACCTTCATCGAAGGTGGTTTTCTCCTTTGCATAAGGAGCATCAGCATATCCCTTTCCTTTATAAGGAGCTTTAGATCTACAATCATTTTTGAAGTGCTCTTACTTTCCACATTTCCAGCACATCTTTACATGATTTCCTGGAGATTTATATCTCCCACTCGAGGACTTATTTTTGTTTATGTTCTTGGACCATCCTCGTGTAGACAAGGCATCTCCATTCTGGCTCTCCATATTTTTCATCTCATCTCCTCCGACAACAAGGATGAGACTATTTCATCAAAATTCAAGGTAGTTGAATTTCTACCTGTAGCAACAACTAGACTATCCCACGAATCTAGTAGAGAACACAACAAATTGATGCACTTATCTTCATCTGAAATTTTTATATCAACAGATAAAAACTGACTTACCACAATATTAAATGCGTTTATATGCTCTGTCACCAAGTCTACATCCTTCATCCTCAGGTTATACATCTTTTTTCGTAGGAACAATTTGTTCACCAGAGACTTGACCCACAAAGTCCCTAACTTGACCCACAAATACTTCATTGTAGTTTCCCATGATACATTCAACAATATTGAATATGAAATACACAACTGTATTGTGCTCTTAGCCTTTTGATCAAACTTCCCCAGTTTTCTGTTGACATTTCCGTTGGTTTAGTACCTGAAACTACTATGATCGACTAATCTTTATCCACTAATAGATCCTCCATCTTGAGCTTCCACAACTCAAAACTCTGACCATTAAATTTCTTGATCCCTATCTTTCCACTACTCGCCATCTTCTTTCATCGCAAGAATCGATCCCACACATCTCCCACTGAACAAGGCCTACCACAAGCCTGAGAAAAACCCCTCAGTAGCAAAGTTGTCCCTTTGAAGATGAAACATCTCTGATACCAAATGTAGGTTTTAACCCTGTACAAAAATTACCTACAAATGAATTCCTAAAAAAATAGAAAATATACAATGGTGAGAAACACAAAACAAATACACAGATATTTTCCTCTGGATCCCAAAATCAGGACTACCATATTGATTTTTCATTATGTTCCTTTCAATGTTCCAATGCATATATATACACGTTGAAGCATTCATAAACCCCAGTCCATTAACCCTAGATTAGAACATAACCATAGTTCCCTTGATCGGATCTACAAAATACCATGGGAAAAAAACCATCATGCCCAAAGCTATGTGCAAAACCCATGCACAAAACCATAGGTAGGTCCGCCCACCTAATATAGGGACCAAAAAATAATATCGGGGCATTGCCCCAAACCCTATGCAGGGGGGATACACCCCCCCCCCCCCCCCCAAACCCCCTGAAACCCCCCCTGCATGCGACTAGTCGTGCAAAGAATATAACACACACCCAACAATTTTTTGGTGCTTCTAAAATTGCTTCCATGATTACTTCTTTGTTTTCTACTTGAAAGGCTTCTTTGTTTGCTTCTTCAGGAATGCCAAGTTTGGATTCTAATATTGATTCCATTATTATTTATTTGTTTGCTACCAAAATTTCTTCTGATTTTGCTTCTCGGGTAATGCCAAGTTTGGCTACTAGTATTGCTTCCATTATTACTTCTTCTTTTTTTCTACCTAAATTGCTTTTTTTTTTTGCTTCTTAAGTAACGCCAAGTTTTGCTTCCAAGATTGCTTCTGGTGTGCTCCAAGGTTTGCTTCCTTTTAGTGTTGGAGTTTGCTTCTTAATTAGCCTCCAATTTTTCTTCATGTTAATCAACCAATTTAGTTTCCTACTTAGAGCCAGTAATAGCCCCAAGTATGGCTTCCAAATTAATGTCGAATTTTACTTCCATTTTAGAGCCACATTCTACTTTCATTTTAACAACCCTTGATGCTTCCTTTATAGCTTCCATTTATTAATTTAATATTTTTTTATTTCAATTATATTACTTAGGTATCATGCCTCTTGAATAACTTATATGATTATAGAGTAAGTCATATTTCATTTGAAATATTTTATAGAATACCATGTATAAATATTTTTTACAGAAATTGACATCCATACAAACTAACTTTTTTTTAAGCTATAACCAATATTTGTATATTATTAATAAAAAAAATGTTGATCGTGACTAGCTACACATAACGCATGTCCATATTCACATCATAGATATTTCGAGAGCAAATCTCTTTCAGGTTTCTTATAGTCACAAACCACACCACAACATTGGAATAAAATAACAAGATATTTTTTAACTATAACCGGTATTTTTATATTATTAATAAAAAAGCTATTGGTCTATGACCAGCTACACATAACGTAGGCCCAAATAATACATGTACAAATTATATAAATCAAAATGATATAACTCAATATGGTACTATAGGTGAAAATGAGACATACGATAACAAACATAAAAAGAGGCACATAACGATTTATCAACAATGATCTACGATGGAGTCTATATGATCAATGTCACTGGCTACTACTAGCGATTTTCTCATCATCATCATCATCTCTATCATGGTCATCAACATAATTATCATCATCAATGTCATCATTGTCATCATCTGCCTCGATGTCCTCTCCATCTACCTCATCATCATTGTCTTGAATGTCTAAACCAAACCCAACATAAATTGGATCAAGTAGATCTTCTTGAACACCCATGTTCTGCAAAAAAGACATTAAAAATGAAAAGTTATTATTTATTTCATGCAATATTAGGTATTTATGTTATATCTCTAATACTACAACATATGAAACGGAACGATAATCATATTACATCATATCAAAGTTCACATATCTACCATAATAAAATTTCAATTAAGTTACAACTAAGATGTCATTCCAATGATGTAAGACATTCAACAATTCTAATAAATGTTAGTAAATTGTGGAGAATCCAAAAGTATTGAAATCTAGCCACTTCTTACCAAAGGAAGGAGCCAATGTAGAAGCCATATGGGGACAAGGGTCAGGGACATACATAGAACTCAGCGTTGGAGCAACAATGGTGGTAAGGATTTTTTTTTGAGCATGTCGTTGTTGAGAGGGGAGACATGGCACTCCCCTCCTAGGTTGTTTTATAGCTCTATAGCAATCAGGCTCCTTGACCACCCCTACAATTGTTGTACCAGAGGCTTGAAGACAACCTTAGTAAGGATAGAGGTTACCAAATCCATGGGGATAAAAGGAGGATTGAGTGGATCGAGGACAAGCTAAATTTTTGTGTTGGGGGCTTGCTGGAACCCAACAATTTTTTTGTGAAATTTTGTTGAAACAATTAGGATTTTCTATTGATAATTATTGTAATTTGGAAAAGTTGTTACAACTTTGTCCTTGGATTTTTTATTATCAAATTTTTAATATGCATTCTCAATTAGATCACATGAGAATCAAGAGATTATCATGATGATCTTATTATTGTAATATGAAATTATAAATAGGTGTGCTTACTTCTCACACGAGATAGACATATAAAAACAGATAGATAGTGATATAGGGTGAGAGCGCAAAAATTGTAATCACGTATGTTTCATTAAATTTCAATAATTTGTGGTGTCATACCTTTATATTGACTAGATTGTGTGTTGTGTAGTGTACTAGCCCCTGTCAGGAAGGAATGTCCTTCCTTCATAGCAGGTATCACTAGTTAGGAATGTATTGTAGTTGTTTGATTTATTTTCTCTCAGTTATAATTCATATGCGACCATTTTTATTGTTATTATTAGTCTTGTTGATGTTTTAATAATTGAATAATCCCAACCTCTGTATTGTGTAACATCATAGGTCCTGGACCAAACCCTTTGTTAGTGTAACAATTATTTAATACTTGTCACAATTTTATGGTGTGTTCATTTCCGATTGAACGTGTGTTTCAACATTGTTGAGAGAATGGTTGCCAGGAGTGTTGTTCTTTTCTAAATAAGAGTGATTGTGTGTTAGAGTGGTTTTATTCTGCATTGTATGTTTATTTCTTGAGAGCATGAACAAGGTTTGAGATTGTAACAACCATTTTGTTGAATTGTTGAGAGTGTGATTACAATGATTGAGTTTGAGATTCATTAGCACTAGTCATCATTTTCCCTTGCATATATTTTGCATAATAACCTTGCAATAACAAAACCTGCCCAAATTGATAATTAATGTGAAGAGTTGGAACTATTGATCTAAATTAAAATGAAAATTGTTCTACCCAACAACAAGCTAAATAAAAACCTATATACAACTTTGACATAATGCAAGTTGAAGCAAAACTTGGAAGGTTGTATGAGATCTGAAGCAGAATTATTTAAGGGTCAAAGTAAACATATAATAATTCAAAAGGGTGTAAAATAATTAAATAAATAGTCTACAATTTGAATGATTGACCAATAAATGAAGTTTGGTGTGTGAATTTTAGTGAAGGAAGGAAATTTTGGCCTACTTCACAAAAATTCATGTCCGACCTTGATTTCAAGGCCAAATTAAATGATTTAACTTGGAGAGTACTTTTGTACTCATAATTAACATTAATTTTGCACATAGATTTTTTTTGTACAAGAATATGCCAAATCAGATCAATTTCGTAGGGTTAAAGTCAAGGTTTGTCTGCCTCAAATAAATGCACAGCAGGACTTGTACTTAATTAATTTTGCGATAATGATCATTCCAACATAAATATAAAACCATTATATGCAACATACCATACTCATTGTCTTAAAGGAAATGTTATACATCGAAATCCAAGTCTGTCAAAATAGCAATTGATCATATTTTCTAATGAACACAGTTGGAAAAATATGAACTCTCGGGATAAACCAATTACATTCTTAGTAATGAAATTTGAAATAGGACATGATTGGACAATTCCTAACATTAGCATATAACCTTGCATCATGTTTGACAAAAATCCTACATAACTATGTTTCGCACTTATGCACAACTTTCACATAAGGCAAGTCGAAGAAAAACTTGGAATGTTGTATGAAATATAAAGTAAAAATATTTAAGCTCAAAGTAAAGATATAACATTGCAAAAGTGTGTAAAATCATTCAATAAACAATATGCAATTTTGATCAATTAGATTGGCCAATAAATGAAGCTTGGGCATGCATTTAGTGAAGCAAGAAAATTTTGGCCTGCTTCACAACAATGCTCATTTCAAGGCAAGTATTTTTGCCTATGAGGATATTTTCTCTTGAATTTATAAGGTAGAGTCTCATTATTGACCAAGTAAATTTCGTTCCTGCATGAAAAGGGTATATTTTCAAGCTAGAGAGGATTCTAAAGTAATTTACTATAAATAACTGACAAGCCGTTACATAGGTGGAAGTGATGGTGAAGGAGTTTGGTTTTGAGATTGGTGAAAAGTGGCAATATGACCCTCAACATATAATTTATAATAAAAGGGCAGAAATTAGTTTTGCACCCTATATACATGAAAGCGTACCAGAAAATGAGAAAATGGAAAATCAAGAAATTGAGCCATGCGACAGGGTGTAGCAAAGAATGGATGTTGAAACTCCTATTGTAAAAAATAAGAGTTTGAAGAGGAATTCTCCTGAACATATAGATGTTGAGATGGAGGATTCCCAATCACATAAGAGGACTAAAATTAAATCAAAGGATGAAGAAGACATACAAATAAAATTAACATAAGGACTTTCAAATGAGCTTGGTTTTCAAATGTACTTGGGAATTCTAGGGCACACTACTTCCTCTTCTATCTCCATTGATGTGGAAACATTCGCAATTGAAGGGACTCCTTCATTTGAAACTTTGTAGAAGAAATATCAATAAACTAAATAAATGAGTTATAAAATGAGAATTAGTATGGTAACACAACATCAATACCTTGATTCAGATCACAGAATATGAGGTGCAATCATTATGGAAGAATTTAAAAATGCCTAGGACTGAGCCCACTCAAATAGCTTAGTTGGCTCAAATTGAAAAAGAAAAAGAACTATTAATAGGAAAATTAGTTGATAGAAATAAAGAGATTCTTATTTTTTAGGAACAAATGCAGAGCTCACAACATTCAAATAAAAATCACGTTTGCACCATTGTGGTTCTAGTTGAATCAGATGTCTCCTCATAGAAATTGACAAAGGTCAAGGCAGAGCTCAAAATTTCAGAAGTTGAACTAAAGAATGCCCAAGATGATTTGGTTGTGGTGAGGCTGAAATTGAATGTAAAGGAGAGATAGTTGAACATAGCAAATGAAAATAAATATCAGCTTACCAGTAAGTATAAGACAACTCAAGGTGAAATCAAAGAGTTGAAAACCAAGTTGAAAGGTAATATTTCTTTAATTGAGGCTAGACAAATTGTTTTGGATGAAATTATTCAAGAAGTTCATTCTATATGGGAATATATTCATATAATTGCACAAAAATATTATGATAAGAGGATTAGAAATGAGCATTGATCTATGCAAGAAAAAAGTATAAAAGGAAGCACTCAAGGAAAAGAAGGTAATTAATTATTTGAATGAAAAATCTTCAACATAATTAAGGGGGGGAGTCACAATATTTTGGACTAGGCGCACCAATGATGATGTACTTTAACATGTAAAGGCTCAGAAACACAGGATAAATTGAGAACCACATGATGAGAGCTACACCAAAGTATTCATTTCTTGAAGTGAAAGAAAGTAGTTGGAAAAATTGTTGAATCATTTTTTTGTTACAAAAGAGAGCATGCAAGTTGTCAAATTAAACCATGGAATTATGAGGTGTTGAACACTAATGAGGCTAATACTGAGGTAAAAAAGGTAAAATAAGTTGATACTAGCTGGGGCAAGACAAGTAGGACACTTGAATCATCATATTGAGTTAATCTGAAGGAAGATTGTAAACCAGGCTTATGCAGACTCAGAGTGATTCAACCATAAAACCATAATAGCAAAATCAAGGTCACAAACAACCATGATGAAGGAGTGGGAAATGTGAAATTCCATTAGATATATTTTGAGGTCTAAAATGGGCCTCAAAACAAAAATGTATAGCCAAAATCAACTTTATAAGAACCAATAGGATTCAAGATGATGATTTAAACCATGGGGGATGATTCACCATTTTTGGAGTAATAAAGTAAAAAAAAATTCTACTTATATGTTCAACTTATCTCCCTACAGTTTTACTTAAATTTCGAGTGGGAGGACTCGTTGGATGCGAAATTTAATTCCTCATCCAAGGAGTACCCATCTTGCATACTTTTGATGGACCTTGCTACATGAAAAATGTGATTGCAATCACATTTTTTAATGTATTTCTCATTTTTCGTGTAGCAAGGTCCATTGAAAGTATGCAACATGGGTACTCCTTGGATGACGAATTAAATTCTACATCCAACAAGTGCTCCCACTCAAAATTTGAGTAAATCGTATGGAGATAAGTTGAAAATACGAGTTGAAAAAGTCATTTCTTCTTTTTTCCTTCTAAACTTTGATGATGTAATCAGATATTGTTTTATTATTTCCAATATTATTTTATAATATTCCTCAGGATGCCCATTTTAGACCTCAAAATTTCTCTAATTTATAAAATACCACCCAAGGGAAGATTGAGGAACGAAATAACTGGTGAAAGGAAGTCTTTGAGTAATACAGGATTAGAGGAGATGAGGGCAGTTTAAGTTGGAACAGGGAGAAGGAGTGCAAGAGTGGCGCCAAACTGAAGGAGTATGAGGGAGCTCACACATGGAGATGAAGGAGAATTGAAATATATGGAGGAAATTACGAGAGAACGGGTGTTAGGGAGTGGACATGGTAAGATGACGTGGTTATGGAAGAAGAGACTACATCGGAAGAGTTGGAAGCAATAGAAACAGACAAGGAGATTTTTTCCATGGTAGGTGGTTAAGTTGTGATGGATGACCAAGACCAGGGAGGACCCCCTCCAATCATAGATATGGTTCTCACTTCATGCTATAGTATCACCAATAAGTATAGCCTAATATCCCTTGAAGGGTGGCTGCGTGAGCCCATATGGCGGAACATTGTCAGGACAGTTGTAGCGGTAGGATGGAATTTCCCCCCATTTCTTAATGGAAGGATAGGGGGACCTTACCCCTAACTATTACTTGAAATCAAGAAAAATTCTTGTCTTGGCAGACAGAAGGAGCTAGAATCACTTTGAGAAAAGAGGATGGTTGATTGAAAATTTTTGAGCCACCCCACCCCAATAACCCTCGGTGTATCTTGAAGAAGGAAGGAAGACCAACTTTTTTCCACTACACACCAAAGGAAAGAGTAGGTACAATAGGGAGAAGAGAGAAATGGTAAGGGATAGGCATGGGACCTAAAATTGGAGTAATTTTGGTGGTCATTTTTTTCTTCCTGAGAGCACCATTGTGGGGAGGGGGGATGTGGCTAACCCCTCCTAGTCTGTTCAAAGAGATCTAAGGAAACCTAGTTCCTTGTTTACCCCCACATAATTTTTACCAAGAGAAAGAAGATAACCTCAGTAAGGAAAAATGTTCTAGATCCATGGGGATAAAAGAAGAAATCAGTAGCTTAAGGACGAGCCACATTTTTGGGTTGTTGTATAACAATGACCTAATGGGCCTCAATTCTTGGGTATGACAACAACCTCTTTGGGCCTTCTTATCTATGATGTGAGAAAATATTATGACAGAGATGTGAAGGAGATATGTAGAGCCCTATGACAAAGATATAATGACAGACCTATGACTATCTTGTTGCATTGTTATTGCTAATGTTCTCTATACATAATCACTTATGATGATATGGGGTTTATGAAATGTGAAAATGTTGAAAATGTTTTAAAATGCAATTATCTTCAACAAAGACTTCTAGCCCTAAGAAAATTAACAGTGTTAGTAATCTACTGGTTAATGGTTAATGATGAATATGTTTAAGTAAAGAGTTGAAAAGTGAAATAAATATGTGGTTGTAAAATATGGTCCATAAAATTAAACCTCTATATGGGGAGAGAGGAAAAATAATAAGTCACCTATGGATGGTAATGAGCCTATTGTCCTTGTCGAAAATATGGATAGGTTTGTAATTTTAGCTTTTTGTTTCTATTTGGATTTTAAATTGATTTTTGAGTTGATTGGTCTTGTGAAATACTAAAAAAGGCTTTGTCCCTCCAATCTTGTTGTTTTTTTCTTTTTCCTATGTGGTGGTAGAATTAATTCTGGCAATACTTGGAGTCTTGAATTTTGGAAATTCTTCGATACAATCACGTCATGGCTAGCTATCCTCCTCCTAGAGGGTGTTATAGTGAAAAGATACATGAGATAAGGAAGGATATGAGACACCTAGTCAGTCAATTGGAAGGATTTCACAAGGATATGGTCTACATGTACACAGATGGAATCCCAAATGAAGAAGAATGAAGAGATGGAATTAGGTTAAGGAATTCGAGGACCCTAGTTATTTAATGCAAAGTATGGCAACAAACATTGGTGGGAAACATTCCATCGATATGATGGGAAACATTACACCCATATATTACCCTAGGAGGATTTCATTTATCCTATCATCTTCTAAACATCTTCCAACCAATTTTACAATTATAATGTACAAAAACTTTCATTGGCTAAATATGGAAAACAAGGTTATGTTTCCACTACTCTATGTTGCAAAATAAGAAATATGTATAAAAAATATGACAACATCACCAATGTGTTACAATTACAAATTAGAAGTCTCCTCCTATTTATACATGACCTAAGAGACCTTTGAAATATGTGATCCCAACATTCCTTCTCACATTGCATGAAGTACATCCTCATTAAATTTGGGTGGGCAATAATTCATCCTCATTAAATTTGTGATGTGCATGAATACTCCAAATTGGATTGATTTTATAGGGTAAAATGCAAGGATTGTGTGCCTCAAATAAATGCACACCAGGACCAGTAATCCCTAATTGAATAACATATAATTTGAATCAATCAGATTTCCCAAGATATGAGTGTGGACATGCATTTTAGTGAAGCAATGAAATTTTGGTCAGCTTCACAAAAATGCATGCCCATCCTTCATTTCAAGGACAAATTGAATTATTCAACCTCAAGAGATTTTTTTTACTCATAAGTAACATTAAGACAACTAAATATTTTTAATTTTTCACATATATATTTATGTTGTTCAAGAATAATCCAAATTGCATGGATTTCATAGGGTAAAAGGCAGGGTTTTTGTGCCTCAAAATAAATGCACACCAGGACTTGTAATTAATTGGCAGTGATATAATGATACTTCCATCCTATGGGTCTCTGAAATTGTACCTCAATATTGTGGTGTAATAACAATCTAATGGGACTTAGTCTTGTGGTGTAACAATTCTCTAATGGGTCTCAGTTCTTGGGTATGATAATGGCCTCTTTGGTCCTTCTTATCTATGATATGAGAAAATATTATGATAGAGATATCATGACATACCTATGATTGTTTTGATGCATTTTATTGCTAGTTTTCTCTTTGCATAATGGTTTATGATGATATAGGGTGAATGTAATATGAAAATGTTTTAAAATTCAATTATCTAATACTTCTAGACCTAAGAAAATTAACATTGTTACTAATCCACTGGTTAGTAAAGATATAAAAATGTGTGTAAAATAATAAAATAAACAATCTATAATCTGAATAATTCAGATTCGCCAAGAAATTAAACTTGGATGTGAATTTTAGTGAAGAAAGGTAATTTGGTCTCCACAAAAATGCACGCCCAACCTTCATTTCAAGGCCACATTGAATGATTCAACTTGGAGAATATTTTTTTACTCATAAGTTGCTAGGTCCCTATAATACTAGTGTATTCCCTTATTATTATTGTCATTGTAGCCTTTTATTGTTATTGTTGTGTCCATATTGTTATTATTTGGGCCCATAGAAACCCACTATTATTATTGTTGTGCACTTACATTATTATTGTTATGTCGGCTTTGATTATGTTGTGACCCCTTAGACTCCTATATATAGAAAGGAGGTCTTGTCATTTGTATCATCCAAAAATTGTTCATTTGTGTAATGTAAATGAGCTTTTCCCCCTTCAAAGAGGCTAATTTTGAAGTCATTGATCTATCTCTTTCTTCTATTTTGTGAGCTAGTTGCATAACAATTAGTATCAGAGCTTTGGATTCTAGGGTTTCACTACTTCAAACAGGTCATCCTGGAATTTTTGCTATAACATTTTTTCTAAACATCTTCCGAACCTGAAATTAAAACCCATTTGAGCTAACATCGTGTTGAACCTCATGACCGAATTTTAGATCTTGTCTCACTATATTTTCAGAGATATGAACTGAGGAAGTTAGGGTTTTTGCAGGCTCCCGAGTTCGATCTCAAACAAGTCACCTTGGAAAAGTCATCATAACTTTCTCTCTGAGAATTGGATTCAAATTTCTTAAAAATTGACAAAAATAAGATGGAATTTAGTTTTTTGGGTATCGTTTTCAGATCTAAAGATCGAAACAGTGACACGTAGAACGTCGTACAATTTCATTCTACTAAACTAGTATATAATTAGGTCATCGTGGGAGATTGAGCATAAATATTTCTTGGAGAATCCAATTGTGATCAAAATTATGGGGTTGGAAAGAGGAAACATAGGGCTATCACAGGACAAAATTTTAGAATTTGGAGATCCGAAATTACAGAGTTACAGTTATTTCAAGATCAATCTAGTTCAAAGCGAAAAAAAAAAAAAAAAAAAAAAAAAAAAAAAAAAAAAAAAAAAAAAAAAAAAAAAAAAAAAAAAAAAAAAAAAAAAGAAAAAGAAAAAAAAAAAAAGAAAAAAAAAGGTGTTGGGCTTTTTTTTTTTAATTTGCATAATTTTTGTTTGAGAAAGTAGTTTGAAGTGATTCAAAGGGAATTTTGAAGCATATTTATCATTCATTTATGACCCTAATAAAGAAAATGGAAACACCTAGTAAGCAATCTGAAATCTCTGCTATGACACATGAGGAAGAGGAAGAAATGCAACACGATATATCAAATTTACGATACCAAGTGCAACAAATTTCGCTATCACAAAAAGTAATTGAAGCTAATATGGATGGTTTAAGGAATGGAATGGAAACTAATATGGATGGCATAGAAGAAAAACTTAAAGGAAACATGGAACATTTGAAGATATATTTGATAAAGTTGCTACAAAAAATGCTTACTAATGGCGAAAGGGTAGTAAAGGAAACTCATGATGAGAACAAAAGAAATGTTAGTCATGATTTTATAGACTCTAACATTGGATTCAAGACCCACCATGTTCCAAAGATTGATATGAGGAAGTTTGATGGAAAGTATCTCGTAACATGGATACCATAGATGGAGCAATATTTCGATCTCCATAATGTGAAAAACACAAAAGGTACGTATTGCAACTTTATATTTGGAACCCAATCAGTTTGTATGGTATCGATGGCTTTGCTCTCGTAAAAAAATTGTCACTTGGGCAATTTTTACAGAAGAAATGATATCACATTATGAGGATACAAAAGGCAACACCTTTTTTTTAGCCAATTTATAAATCTCAAACAAAAGGGTTCAATGATGGAGCACATTGAGGACTTCTAAAAATTGAATATAAGGGTAAAAGATATTCCAAAGGAGCATAGGATCAATTTTTTCATAGGGACTTTAAAGGATAAAATCCAACATTAGGTTCGCCTTTGGGAACCTAATTCATTGGAGAAGACATTTAGGTTGGCAAGAAAAAATCAAAGAAAAATTATGGCAACAACAAATCCTACCACTCACAACTATAAATATGGAAGTTTTGTTGCTCCTAGCCTTCCACAACCTACAAGGTTGACACCACAACAATTGGCCCAGGAAAAAAAAAACCAAAAGGGATTTATTACAGTTGTGATAGCAGATACAAGGTCATAAGTGTGCTAAGAATAAATTATTTTACATAGATTGTGAAGAGGAGGAAGAAAAGGAACAAGAAACATCAAAAGAAGAGGATACACACTAGGAACAAACCCTAGAGAAAGAAGAAATGAAACCCACCATATCTTGTAATTCATTGGCTAGAATTACCACTACTCAAAATATAATGACAGAAGGACATATCAAGAAGAAAAAGGTAATAGTGTTGATTTATTCGGGCACTACCCATAATTTTATTCATTGTAAGATAGTCAAGGAATTGAATAGCTTCCTACATCCAACACCATAGTGTCAAGTGATGGTTGCAAATGGAGGAACCATAAATTGCTTTGGAAAGTGCCATAATATCAAGCTATCCATGGGAGAATATATGTTGAATAGTCCAATGCTTTCCATTCCAATGGGTGGTACTGATGTTGTACTAGGAGTCCAATGGCTACAATCTTTGGGTATGATAGCTTTTCATTTTCAAGAAATTTCCTTGAATTTTTTTTTTGAAAGGAAAGGAAGTTGAATTAAGTGGTATCACGGGGAAACCAAGAAATATAATCAGCTCTAACGGCATGAAAAAGCTTCTAAATAAATTACAACAAGGCATAATTGCACAACTATGTTCGCTAGAGGTTCCCACATCAAAATCATCTATTTCTCCAAATCTCCAAATAGTATTGGACAACCATTCCAAGGTATTTGAGACCCCCAAAGGCCTCCCACCTATTTGTGATCTATTCATTTGATTCCAGGAAGTGTTCCTCCAAACATCAGGCCTTACAGATATCCCCAAGCCCAAAAGAGTGAAATTGAATGTATGGTTGCAGAAATGCTAGAGGCTGGTATAATTCAACCTAGTCAAAGTTATTTCTCTTCTCTGGTAGTATTGGTGCACAAGAAGGATGGATCATGGTGCATGTGTCCAAATTATAGGGAGCCTAATAAGCTCACTATTAAAGATAAATTTCCCATTCTTGTCACTGATGAATTATTGCATGAATTGCATGGAGCAATTTACTTCACCAAGTTGGACCTTCGTTCAGGATATCATCAAATTAGAATGAAGACTAAAGACATTCTGAAAACAACATTTATAACTCATGAGGGTTATTATGAATTTTTGGTCATGCCTTTTGGCCTTACCAATGGACCTTCTACATTTCAAGGTTTGATGAATTCCATTTTCAAACCCTTCCTTAGAAAATTTGTGTTAGTATTTTTTTATGTTATACTAATCTACAACAAGTCTTAGAAGGATCATGTTCAACATATTGAAAAAGTGCTCAAACTATTGGAGGTGAAACAATTATATGAAAAAACCTCCAAATGTTTCTTTGGGGTACAAGAGGTGGAATATTTGGGTCATATTGTATCTCATGAAGGTGTTATGGTAGACCCTAGCAAAATTAAAGGCATTAAGGAATGGAAAATCCCCACATGCATAAAACATATGCGAGGATTTTTTAGGTTGATACGGTATTATCGCAAGTTTGTTAAGAATTATGGGAGAATAGCAGCACCTCTAACAACATTATTGAAGAAAGATGCATTGTCTTGGACTCTAGAAGCAAAAAAAGCCTTTGAACATCTTAAAGAGGAAATGTGCCAAGCACTGGTCTTAGCTATGCCGAACTTCACAAAAACATTTATTGTTGAATGTGTTGTTTTAGTGCAAGAAGAAAGACACATTACTTTCAAAAGTCGTCCAATTAAAGGAAAGTATTTACACAAAGCTATTTATGAGAAGGAAATGTTGGCAATACTACATGCACTTAAGAAATGGAGACCTTACCTAATGGGAAGACACTTCAAGGTAAAAACAGATCATGATAGTCTTAAATACTTTTCAAAACAAAGATTATCTTCAAAAGAGTAACAAAAATGGGTCACAAATATGTTGGGTTATGACTTTGAAATAATCTACAAAAAAGGGAAGCAAAATATTGTTACATATGCACTCTCAAGAAAGGATGAGGATGTGGAAGCATCATTTCTATTATCCAACCAAATTGGATAAACGAAGCAAGGGATGAATGGAAGAATGATGAAGAAGTGCGAGCCCTCATTCAAAAGTTGCAGTAAGATCCCAGTACATCTGATACATTTCCCTGGAAAAATGATTTTTTATGGTACAAATATCGTTTATAGCTTTGTAAGAATTCCCAACTCAAACAAAAGATTCTTCTGGAATTGCACACCTCTCCCTTAGGAGGGCATTCAGGATTTTTAAAAACTTACCACAGGGTTAAGAAGGAATTTTTTGGGATGGCCTTAAATCCGATATTCAAAAGTTTGCGGCAGAATGTTTGGTTTGCCAACAAAATAAAGTTGAGACAATTAAGATCATGGGTCTATTACAACCTTTATCCATTCCAAGTCGTCATTGGAAGGAGTTTTCAATGTATTTTATCATAGGTTTACCCAAGTTCAAAGGAAAGAGTGTCATCATGGTGGTAGTTGATATACTTACCAAGTATGCACACTTTTGTGCATTATCTCATCCATTTAATGCCATTACAATTTCTACTAAATTTATGGAAACAATTCAAAAGCTACATGGAAACCCAAAGATTATTGTAAGTGACATAGACCCTATTTTCACTGGAAATTTTTGGACAAAATTATTTTCTTGTCTGGGTACTCAGTTAGCTCATAGCTCATCTTATCATCCTCAATCTGATGGGAAAACTAAGATAGTGAACAAATGTTTGGAAAGATATCTGTGTTGCTTTGTATCTGATAAATAGATAGAATGGGTCAAATGGTAGCATATGGTTGAACGGTGGTATAACACTTCTTTCCATACTGCAGCAAAAATGAACCCATTTATGGCACTTAATGGATATCATCCACTATCCATCACATCATATTTAAGAGAAAACTAAGGTTCAAGCAGTGGAAGATAACATCAAGCATCAACAAAAAGTTCTCCAACCCTTAAGGGATAACCTCACTTTGGTGCAGAATATAATGAAACAACAGGAAGATCAACATCGCAGCAAAAGAATTTTTGATGTAGGTGACTGGGTATTTCTACAACTACAACCATACAAACAAATTCCCCTCAAGCAAGTTAATAATGATAATAAATTATCACCAAAGTATTATGGTCCCTACAAGGTGTTGCAAAATATTGGTATTATGTCATACAAATCGGAACTTCCTGCATCTTCTCAAGTGTACCCAGCTTCCCATGTTTCATGCTTAATCAAGGTTATAGGTGACAAGCTCCCAGTTCAATCAATATTTCCAAAACTTGACGAGGAAGGAAAAATCATATTGGAACCTAAATAAGTCAGAGAAATAAGAACTCGATAGCTACGAAATCGATCAATTCAGAGTATCTCATCAAGTGGAAGAACTTACCCACTGAAGATTCCACATGGGAGGATGAGAATTTTATACAGAAGCATCCATAACTACTCAAGAATTGAGGACAACACTTTTTTTAAGGAGAGGGGCAAGTTAGGCCCCTATAATACTAGTGTATTCCCTTATTATTATTGTCATTATAGACCCTTATAGTTATTGTTGTGCCCATGTTGTCCCCATATCGTTTTTATTGTGCCCAATAGAAACCAACTATTACTATTGTTGTGCCCTTACGTTATTATTGTTATGTCGGCTCTGATTATGTTGTGACCCCTTAGACTCATATATATAGAAAGGAGGTCTTTTCATTTGTATCATCCAAGAATTGTTAATTTGTGTACTGCAAAGGAGGTTGCCCCCTCGAAGAGGCTACTTTTGAATTAGTTGATCTATCTCTTTCTTCTATTTTGTGAGCTGGTTTCATAACATAATGAACATAAATACAATTAAATAATTTTAATTTTTCACATATATATTTCTATTGTTCAAGAATACTTCAAATTTCATGGATTCCATAGGGTAAAAATTGAGGTTTGTGTGCCTCACATAAATGCACACCGGGACTTGTAATTAAATGGTAGTGATATAATGATCATTCCATCCTATGGGTCTATGAAATTGTACCTCAAAATTGTGGTGTAAAAACGCCCTAATGGTCCTTAAGGTGTAACAATGCCCTAATGGGCCTTAGTTCTTGGGTATGACAATGACCTCTTTGGGCCTTCTAATTTGTGATAAGCGAAAAGATTATGATAGAGATATGAAGCATATATGTTGAGCCCTATGGTAAAGATATATGTTAAAAACATATGACAAAGATATCATGACAGACTTATGATTGTTCTGTCGCATTGTTATTGCTAATTTTCTCTCTACATAATTTCTTATGATGATATGGGGTGAATGCAATGTGAAAATACTTCAAAATGTAATTATCTACAGTAGAGATTTCTTGTCTATTTCCGCTGCTACAACACCCTCGAAAATTTTGGCCTACACCAAATTTTTGGAGCCTACCTTGGTCTTGCATGTTTTCGTCGCAAACATTGAAGTCCATTCCATGTGTTTTCTTTAGTGTATTCATCCCTTCTGCAAGAAATGCAAAATGTCGTATTTTTGCATGTTAGCTGTTGCATAATGTGTAGAAGCTCATTTTGATGGTTTTTAGGATTTATATTTGTTTGAATGAGTTGATCTAATCATGTAAACATTTGTTGCACTCAATCCCAAATTTTTAAGCACTGTCGCACAAGTGTTGTCACGATCATCGCAAAGTGTACCTTTAGTGTTACACTTGTCGTAAGTCATCATAGATTTGTCAAAATCAAGGAAAAATGTGGTTTATGTGTAATAAATGATCTATGTTGATTGTTTCGTCATGTGTTTAAGTGTGGTCACAGTCAAGTCATGTCATTGATCACATTAATTCACTAACCCCACACTTAGCCAATTTTCAGAAATTTCCCAACAACCTAGTTTCATTTGGCATTCCCTGATTGTGCGTTGCACAGTTCCAACACTTAAGTTGTAGCCTTGTCCCTTTCCACTGTGCAATGTGCAGTTCCTACATCCCAGCACTGCACACTACACAGTTCTAGTGCTCAGTCCTGACCCTTGGCCCCCAAAATTGCGCGATCTAGTCGTCTATCCTGGCCTCAATTAGGCATTGTGAAGTCTCTAAACTCAAGATCAGACCTTGAGCTCTTGAGTTACATAATTTTGTAGTCACTCAACCTCCTTTTGCTCCCAATACTACACAATGTGTTGAACTAGTGCCCATTCCCTTATCTTGTCAGCTTGACCTTCTGGATTGCACAATTTTCTTCCTCAGTCCAGCTTGGATTATGCATTGTGTAGCATCAAGGCTCAAGCTTCACCCCTAACCTCTTGAACTACACAATTGCATAGTCATTGAGCCTCTCTCATAGCCTGCAATATGGTTTTGGCTTAGTCAATGGATCAACATGTGCCACCTTAGACTAGGGGTTTTATCGGATTTATGTTGTCTATTCATGAGTGAATTGCAGATGTAGGTACTCTATTATACCATGAAAAGATGATGAAGAAGGAGATGGAGGAGGGAAACATGCAGAAATACACCTGTGTAGTTGATTATGCAAGTTGATCAATCAAGAGAAGGCAAAAGGGACACCAATTTGCAACCACAACTCAATACTTGATATTATTGATGAATCCTTACCTCTAAGCCATAAGGAGGTGGATAAAATATCATCCTCAAAGAAGAAATGTAGCAAGCAGCAAAAGAAGTGACTTGATATTTCCATGACATCAACCAGTCTATGTCAGCAGTGTCATGTCATGATGTGTCATGAGTTTTCATGTGCCACATCATCGTTGTGGATTATGCAATTATTTATTCAAAATGTATTGTAAAGTGGAAGGCCAAAGGACACATACAGAATATGAAGAATCGTGTAAAGTTGAAAAGTCACAGGAATTCAAAGAGTCGTGAGAGTAGTCGAAGAGTCACAAATAAGTTGAAGCATCACCTCATTGTTTATATATACTCCCTTATTGTATGAGAAAAGGACGTTTCACCTTGGCTCGTCCCACAAATCATTAGAGAGACAAATTAGTTCTTTTGGGGAGTAAGTAGTGGCTCCAACGCTCCACTATTGGAGCTAGTGACATTCATTGTATACATGTGTCTTGGAACTTTTACTTAATATAAGAAGCCTCATGGCCAACACGTTATTTATGCATGGATTATGAATATTTTTAAGACTATTATGTGGATGTTTGTCATTCATGTTTGCTTTCATCTATGCTAGAGTAGTTGAACTATTTTTGTTATTTTAGTACTTATCATATTGAGAATGTGTTGTAATGGTTAATATTGTTGTCACATCCTTATGGACTATTCTGTTGGATATTAGAAAGATCTCTCTTGTTGATTGGTTGTATTGAACATTGCATATTTGTGGACTATTCTACTGGATATTATACGAATCCTTCTTGGTTACGTGTGCCTCTACTAGGCTGGTACTATTACCTCTCTCTTAGAGGCTCACTTTAGTTTCTACCTCCATGGTAGAATAACCTTGACACACTTACAACCAAACACTCACCAGGCACACTCACTTGCTTTTCGAAGGCACATTTTCATCCCTCTCTCTTGCTAACAGATAGAGCTAATGAAAATATTTAAGAAAACGACAACTAGGCCATATTCTGGATGAGGCTCTTATCCTAAATGGTGTGAGGTCTAATTGGGACCACATATCAGGGAGACCCCTTAAATGTTGGTGGGTTCAGCATCATCAACATTTCTGGCACTAGAAGGAGGGCAACAAGATTTTTATGGCTAATAACCTCACCCACCCAAACCTTACTTCCTTTGATTAAGGCAATAATATCCCCAACACCTCCCATGTGCATATTCCTGAAGTTGGCAATCTTTCTCAGCATGATACTGTATAAACTTGTGAGATCTCTTATGATCAGATCTAGGCCATACACCCTATCACCTATAAGTTTGCAAGAGTTATTGGATTGATACCCAGAGTACATAATCTTCCATACTTTCCAAAGAAGAACCCAACTACCCCCATTAGGGTAGTGGTTTCAATAGTTGAAGATTTGGTTCTCACCACCCTTGAAGAGTTACCAGAATCTAAAGAGAATGCAGAAAAACCAAAGCAACCTCCATCCTTCAACATTGGTGACGATGATAACGTGGTCCTCTCAAGCGATACTTTCTGTGGGTAGGGCGGTGAAGAAGAAGAAGAAGACTAGTCAAATTCTAATGAAGAGGTGGAAAACAGTGACGAAGACATGGCAGACCAAGATATGGACACGATGACTCAGGTCCCACCTACATTATCATTTTTGTTACACAAAATGTCGAGGTACCTGGAGAATTTGTTAACGAAGTATGAACCTGACAAAGCAGTGAAGGCAAGGGATCACTTGGACAATTTTTCCCTGCACCTGCAAATGCTTGAGGTGCATTACGATGATGTTGCATGTAGAATTTTTCCATGTACCTTAGATGGCAAAGCATTTGTATGGTATCATAGCCTTCCCCCCATACTCAATCCAAAATTGGAGGGGTTTTAAGACACTATTTCTTGAGAAATTTGTAGATGATAAAACCCCCACCATGCTTTTAAGAGAGATGGGTAGTCTCAAGATGGAGCAGAAAGAGAAAGTGAAAAAATTAAATTAGTGGTTTAATCGTAACTTGAATATATTTTTGGTAGACACAAAATCTCATGACTCCATCAATATCGATTATTTCACATCTACCTTACTAATAAGCATTGTGCAATTCGTAAAAATAACTACGAAGCCAACTTTGGCTGAGAATTTCAAAGAGGAAATTGCAGCTGAAGAATACTTGCATACAATTGGAGTAATCACGGATGATGAATCAACCAAGGACTCTAAGGGCATGGGTAAAAGGGCTCAGGTCTATGAAAGCAAGCCAAGGAAAAAGAAGCAATTGATCTTGAGAGCTTGACCCACAGCATCAATTCTATGCCCAATGAGTTGGAAGAATTGAAACAAAGGTCAAGCAAGACCACCATGAGTAGTAAGCCTCCTAGATTCAAAATTTTGACAAGGGATGCTATCTTTTGTAGTAGTAGCAACCAACTGACCAAATTTGTGCAAAGCTTAAACGTTGTGTTGAATGTTGAAATTATGGGTATGGATCAATATCATTTGTTTCATCAAGAGCATCACTCAGAAAAGACATGATCGCAATGGAACCACATCATGGACACTCTTGTTGTGCACATTATTGATGTAGTTATTTCATATGAGCAAACTGAGCCTGCAAAAGAGAAGGAAGAGAATGTTGCAGCCTTAGAAACTTCAAGTGTCAAAGAAACACTGAAGACACTCAGTTGTGTTTTCAAAGATGAGAAGAAGAGTGTCAAAGAATAGCCAATGATTAAGTCCCTACCTCAACAACAAAACACTCGATATAACTTGAGATTCCAAGGGCCAACCTTCGTACAAGAGTTCGCACAAGAGTTGACGAAGCAGAAATTGAAAGAGAATTTGTTGAGGAAGATCACGCTACCCATCAACTCATCTCAAAACACTTAGAGGGAGTCTGGAAACGTGACTACAACAAAAAGTACTTCTATAAACAATAAAAGTAAGCCCATCACTTAGGAAGTAGCAGATAAAGAAACCCTGCCAGACACTTTGGCAATGTCCCCTGCACTAGATTACAACATAGTTGAATATATGAGTAAATATCATGCAAATATCTCACTTTTTAAACTGACTAATATCGTGAGCCAACAAGAATTGCTTTTGTGTGCACTTGAATACTCTGCCTCAAATAATAGTGCTTCTTCATAGAAGGTATCTGGTATGTCCTTTGGTTCTCTCAAATCCATACTTAATTCTTTTGTGTTAAATGCAAACATACTTTACCCTCCATTTTTGTTAACATTAATAATTTTCAATTATAATGTGCACAATTACTTGATTTTGGTGCGTCTGTAAATGTAATGTCTTTATTGGTAGCAAAGAAAATCAATTCCAAATGGGATAAAACAGATGCACAAATCATTCAGCTGGACAGGACTCTTGTCTATGTGATTGGTGAACTCAGAAATGTACTAATATGATTATCATCCGACCAATGAGTTCACTAATGTATAGATATAGTAATTGTGGACATTTTGAAAGCATACGTTGTATTATTGAGTAGAGACTAGTATAGCAAGTTACAGGGGTATTTTTCTACAAACTAGTCACATTTGTGTCTTTTGTACAAGGGAAGAAACAATTAGATCTGAGTGAACTCAAAATGATACATGAAACAGACGATGACCCTTTTAGAAGGCGAAAATAAGCCAATGGCCTTCACAAATCTTACCTTTTGGAATTGATTTCTTGAAACTGATCTCGGGTGTTATCTTGCTTAACCATCCCAATTCCCACTTGACACATAATTGGAACTCATTTCTAGTCCAATTGGTGGAAATGTCACTTGTACAGTTAGTAATAGTAGTAGTAATAGTACTAGTGTAGCACATAGTCCATATACATATGATGTTTGGACAATATACTTTGATGGTTCTAAGACACGAGAGGGATCTCAAGCTGGTTGTGTTTTAATAGACCTGCAACAGAGGAAACATCTTATCTCCAACCCCTTGGAATTTGAGTGCACCAATAACACCGCAGAATACGAATCACTCATCTTGGGTTTGGAAAGAGCAATCGACCTCAAGGTTGTGGTCCTTAAAGCAATAGATGACTCAAAATTTGTCATACAATAGGTATGTGATACTATACATTGTGTGTAACCTCATCTAAAATGGTATAAACAAGAGGTATGGCATTTAATTTCTTGTTTCTAAGCTTTCAATATTGTTTATGTTCCTAAAATGTGTAACGCAGTTGTAGATGCATTAGCAAATGCTGCTGCTAGGTTGTCACCGCTTAGGGACATTTTTTTTGTAGATATTCTTTATAAAACATTCATCCTTTACAATATGACTAAACTTGTTCATTTTTAATGATGACTAGCAGATACTTTCCTTTATGGAAAATGTTGGTGTTTTCAAGGATGAAGATTATCGATGAAGACAAGCACAAGAAAGTGTTGCAGGATGCAGCCTATGCAAACAAGAAAAACCCCATGCCAATGGGTATGGTATCAATTGAGAAGTTGTATGACCTACAAAATTGATTCTAAGGGCCAATGAACACAAAAACCCATAGCTCAACATTGTCGAAGGAACAAATAAATCTTGGAACAGAGAAAGATCTAAAATTTGTTAATCTTGTACTTGTTATACACCATAGGAGCGACAAGATTTCATTTGCTTATTCAAGCAGAACCTAGATGTTTTCGCATGGACGTATGACAAGCTCAAAACCTATGACGCACAAATAATCCAACATGTTATTCCAATCAAAGAAGGGGCCAAGCCTTTCCAAAAAAAGTTGTAAAAGGTACATCCAACGCTTGAGCCTCTAATTCAAAACAAGTTGAGGACATTGTTGGATGCTGAGATCATATATAAAGTGAAACATTCTACATGGGTATCAAATATAGTCCCAGTAAGGAAGAATTCCTAGGAAATTTGCTTGTGTGTATTTCCACAACTTGAATCACACCTCGAAAAAGGATAACTACCCTGTGTCATCTATGGAGCATATATTGCAAACAATATCAGGGTCAGAGATGTTTTCTTTGTTATAAGGATATTCAGGATACAACCAGCTTTTGGTTTCAGAGCCTAATAGACTCAAAAACACATTCTACACGAAGTGGGGCATGTTTGCATTTAGAAGAATGCCATTTCAACATGCCATGTGCAACATTTCAAAGTGCCATGTGCAACATTTCAACGTTCCATGTGTGACATTTCAGTGTGCCATGGACATCACATTATGTGGACTCATCAGGTAGAGCATAATGGTCTATCTTGACGATGTCACGGTGTTTTCCAAGAAGATATTCAACCACTTACGCCATTTGAAGAAAAATTTTGAGTGATGTCGCAAATATGGGATGTCCCTTAATCCCAAAAAGAGAATTTTCGCAGTGTCCAAGGGTAATATCTTAGACCCAAAAAGGGCCAAAGCCACTACGCAAATTCCTTTCCCAATGAACAAGAAAGTTATCCATTCCTTCCTAGGAAAGATCAATTCCCTTTGCAAGTTTATCTCTGATTATGCTCAAATTGTTAAACCCATACAAGATATGGTTAAGAAGGACGTGATATACAAATGGGATAAAAGGTAAAAGGATGCATTCTCCCATATTAAGCAAGCCATTACAAAATCACCCGCTTTGTATAGCCCAAATTTTACCAAAGATATTTTACTCTACACCTTCACTTTTGATACTTCTCTTGTCATAGTGCTTACTCATAAGAATGACTAGAATAATGAGCGATCAATATATTTCAGGAGTGCCAACCTTGAGGGATCTAAAATCAAATATACCACCATTGATAAGAAAGCATATGCATTTTATAAGGTGGTGAAGCACTTCTGACTCTATCTCTTAAAGAACCATTACATTATCTTTGTGTCATGCCCAACAGTTAGATCATTGTTTGTTTAGTGAGAGCTAGGTGAGGGAAGAGAAAATTGGATGACTAGTTTATAGGATTATGACTTAGAATTCAACCCAGTTGATACAATTAAGGGCCACGGTGTTTTTCATATAGAAACAAAAGAAGTAGATATGAAAGAAGAAGAATTGTCTGTTTGGGAGCATGAAATTGAAATGTACAATGTTAAGCGAGATTCCCCCAATACCATTGTGAACTCTTGGTACACTGATGTGCACCAATATCTTGAGCACGACACCTTTCCCTCTCACTTATATGTAAGACAAAAGTGGGCACTCAGGTTAAAAGCATTATCTTATCAATTGGTGCATGGGGTGCTTTTCAGGAAGCACCATAACGGATTTTTTCTCATATGCTTGAAAGCGCACAATTTAGAGAAAGTACTACATGATCTCCATGATGAACCAACCGGGGGACACTTTGCAGGTAACACAACTGCACACAAGGTTATGTGGGCTGGTTTCAATTGGCCCACATTTTTCAAAGATTCTCACGCCTATGCCCACAAGTGTTCGGTATGTCAAAGGTGTGATAACAGAGGAAACAGGTTAGTCGACCCATTGCAGCTTATTGCAGTGGAAGAACCATTTCAACAATGGGGCTTAGATGTGATTGGTGAATTTTTTTTCACACTCACCAAAGCAGCACCACTACATCCTCACTTCCATGAACTACTTTACACGGTGGTTAGAAGTCATTCCACTCAAACAGGTGAATGATCAGGAAGTCATCAACTTCCTTAAGCAGAACATCATTTCTAGGCTCACCATTTTGACTTCACTTGTTTTTAACAATGCAACATATTTCTCATCATTAAAATTATATGACTTTGCACTGGAAAATGGAATTTTATTGAAACACTCATCAAACTATTATCGGTAGGGAAATGGTATTACTGAGTTTTCAAACAAAAACCTCATCTGCATTATCAAGAAGACCATTTTCTCTAAACAGAGGCACTGGCACTCTGCTTTAGCGAATGCTTTATGGGCTGACTGAGTCACACCAAATCCTTCTTTGAAAACCTCTCCTTACATTCCGGTGTATGGAAAAGAATCCATCCTACCCGCCAACATATACTTGCCTTCCCTTCAACTTTAACAATAATCCCATGGCAAGCCATGCTTATTAGTTCAGTGTAGGATATACAGTCTTCACAAGCTGTAAGAAGAAAGGAAAAAAGAAAAAGAAAAATTTCACTTCACTAGAGTCGTATCAAGAGGTGGTTTGACAAGAAATATGTTGGGAAGAATGAATTCAGTGTGGGTGACTTAATCTTGAAGTGGGATAAATCCCATGAGGACAAAGGCAAACACACGAAGTTCCAATCCCTGTGGATCAGACCATTCACTATACATGAAAAGCTTGGCCAACACACATTTCTTCTACAATAACTATATGAGATGATTGAATTTCTTCCATTTAATGGATAAGACTTAAAACAATGTTTTCAATTATAATCTAGGGTTGTGCCCTTCCCTATATAATGGTTTATTTTCTTGCTTGTTTTTTTGTTCGGCTTGTTTTGTTTTCATTTGTGTAATCAAGCGTTGTGTGTGAACATGTTTTCTGGCTTCCTTGCATGTGGATGAATTAAAAAGATTCTTGTGGCACCACAACATTTGGCTAAATTTTATCCATCTTTTTTTAGGGTCACATATTTTGGTTGATGAAGTTCTGATGGAAATTATGATCTATCCGTAAGGAGAATTTTGGTCAGACCATGATCCTTGTGTCTATTCTAGAAACTCTATGCCACACTTTGTTTTTATGTTTCAGTTTTTTTATGCTTATCCAATCAGTAAAAAAGGAAAATGGGAAAAATCTAAACGAGAAAGCCTAAATCATAGGTCTCTATATGCTTCTCTGAAGGAAAAACCTCTCCTTCTCTCAATAAGTCAGGATCCCTCTTCCAACCACAAAATGAATAAGTGTCTATGAACAATCCTCTTTAAATATATAAATAAAGGTGAAAGAAGAGAAAGGATTCCTACTCAGATAGGTGAAGCAAGCAACTCCGTCGAGGTATTGTCTAGGCTCATTGGCGGTAGAGCAATGCTTGTGTTCCTGTAGTGACTCCATCGAGGTACTTTCTAGGCTTACGGGTGGTTTAGCAACACCAAAGATCAAAAACTATACTATGAAAATCTAAAGCTTGTGAACTTCACTACCCTTTCCAATTTGAAACATTGCGATATTGTTGAATCTTATGCTTGTTTTCAACCGAGAAAGGAAAAAAGGGGACCATATTTATTAATAGGGTGAGTCGGGAAGCCAAAGTGATATACATGATGAATCAATACTCCCTAAGGAACTAAGATCCTTCAGAAATGATTTGACCAAGATAGAGAAGTTATAATTCCACCAACGTGTTGCCAATTGTTTTCGTTGCTACAACACCCTCCAAAATTTTGGCCTGCACCAAATTTTCAGAGCCTACCTTGGTATTACATGTTTCCGTCACAAATATTGAAGTCCATTCCATGTGTTTTATTTAAGTGTTTTGGTACCTTTTGCAAGAAAGGAAAAATGTCATATTTTCGCATGTTAGTTGTCGCATAATGTGTAGAAGCTTGTTTTGGTGGTTTCAAGGAGTTATATTTGTGCGAATGAGTTCATATAGCCATGTAAACATCTATCACATTCATTCCTAAAGTTTTAAGCACTGCCACACAAGTGTTGTCACGGTTGTCGCAAAGTGTACCTTTAGTGTCACACTTGTCATAATTCATCACAGAGTTGTCACACTAAGGGAAATGTGTGGTTTATGTGTCACAAATGATCTATGTTGATTGTTACATCAAGTGTTTAAGTGTGGTCACAATCAATTCATGTCATTGATCACATCATTTCACTAACCCCACACTTAGTCAATTTTCAAAAATTTCCCAGCAACCTAGCCTCATCTAACCTTCTCCAACTATGCATTTCATAGTTCCAACGCTCAAGTTGCATCATTGTCCCTTTCCATTGTGCTCTACGCATTTCCAGTGCTCAAGCCTAACCCTTAGCCCCTAGAATTGTGTAATATTGTCCTCCATCCTAGCCTCGATTGTGCATTGCACAATATCTGAGCTCAAGCTCAGACCTTAAGCTCTTGAGCTACACAATTGCGTAGTCACCCAACCTCCTTTTTCTCCTAGAATTGTGCAATGGGATGAGTTTGTACCCATCCCCTCAACCTATCACCTTGACCTCCTGGACTATGTAGTTTCCTTCCCCAATATATCCTAGAGTCTATCTTGGACTACGCATTGTGCAGTCTCAAGGATCAAGCTTCACCCCTGAGTTCTTGAACTACGCAATTACGTAGTCACTGAGCCTCTCTCCAAGCCTTTCTGACTTAGTCAATGGATCAACATGTGCCATCTTAAACTATGGTTTTTATCGAACTAATGTCACCTAGTCATGAGTGAATTAAATATGTAGGTACTCTAGTATACAATGAATAGACGATGAAGGAGATAGAGGAGGGAAACATGCAAAAAGACACTCGTGTAGCTAATTATATAAGTTGATCAATCAAGAGAAGACAAAAGGGACACCAGTTTGCGACCACAACTCAAGACTTGATATTATTGAATACTCCTTACCTCTAAGCCATAAGGAGGTGGATAAAAGAGCATCCTCAAAGAAGACATGTAGCAAGCAGCAGAAGAAGTGACTTGACATTGCCATGTCATCAAGTAGTCTATGTCAACAGTGTCATGTTATGTCATGTCATGAGTTGTTATGTGTCACATCATAATTTTGGATTATGTAATTATCTATTCAAAATTTATTGTAAAGTGGAAGTCCAAAGGACACATTCAAATATGAAGAGTCATGTAAAGTTGAAAATTCATAGGAAGTTAAAGAGTCATGAGGGTAGTTGAAGAGTCACAAGGAAGGCGAAGCATCACCTCATTGTTTATATATACTCCGTCATTGTATGAGCAAAGGAATTTTCACAATGGCTCCTCCCACAAATCATTAGAGAGACAAACTAGTTCTTTTGGGGAGAAAGGAGTGGCTACAACACTCCACCATTGGAGATAGTTGTGTTCATTGTATGCATGTGTCTTGAAACTTTTACTTAATATAAGAAGCCTCATGGCCAATACGTTCTTCATGCATGGATTATGACTATTTGTAAAACTATTATGTGGATATTTTTAATTCATGTTTGTTTACATATGTGCTAGAGTAGTTGAACTATTTCAGTTATTTTAGTACTTATCATATTGAGAATGTGTTGTAATGGCTACTATTTTTGTCACATCCTTGTGGAATATTACACTAGATATTAGAAATATCTCTTTTCTTGATTAGTTGTATTAATCGTCGCATCTTTGTGGACTATTCCTTTGGATGTTAGATAGATCCTTCTTGGTTATGTGTGTCTCTACTAGGGTGGTAATATTACCTCTCTCTTAGAGGCTCACTTTCTTTTCTCTCTCCGCAGAAGAAGAACCTTCACACACTTACAACCGAACACTCACTAGGCACACTCGCTTGATTTTCTAAGGCCCATTTTCATCCCTCTCTCTTGATGACAATTAGAGCCAAGGTAAATCCTTATGAAACTAGAAACCTAGCCATATTCTGGATGGGGATCCTATCCAAAACAATGTGAGGTCTAATTGGGACCACATATCAGGGAAACACCTTGAATGTTAGTGGGTCCAGCACCGTCAACATAACCCTAAGAAAATTAAATTGTTATATATAACAATGTAAAAGTTTGTAAAATAATAAAATAAACAATCTACAGTTTGAATCAATCATATTGGCCAAGAAATGAAGCTTGGGTGTACATTTTAGTGAAGTAAGTCAATTTTGGCTTGCTTCAAAAAATGCATGCCCAACCTTTATTTCAAGGCCAAATTAAATGGTTCAACTTGGAGAGTATTTTTTTACTTATAAGTAACACTAATACAATTTAATATTTTAAAATTTTCACTTATATATTTATGTTGTTCAAGAATACTCCAAATTGCATGGATTTCATAGGGTAAAATGCAGGGCTTGTGTGCCTCAAATAAATGCACACCAGGACCTATAAGTAATTAGCAGTGATATAATGATCATTACATCCTATGGGTCTACAAAATTGTACCTCATTCTTATGGTGTAAAAGCGCCCTAATTGGCCTCACTTCTTGGGTATGACAACGACCTCTTTGGGACTTCCTATCTTTGATATGAGAAAATATTATAATAGAGATATGAAGGAGATATGTTGAGCCCTATGACAAATATATCATGACAAACTTATGACAGAAATATCATGACATACCTATGGCAAAGATATCATGACATACCTATGAATGTTCTGTTGGATTGTTATTGCTAATGTCCTCTCTACATAATTTCATATGATGGTATGGGGTGAATGCAATGTGAAAATGTTGAAAATGTTTAAAATTCAATTATCTATAGCAAATACTTCTAGCCCTAAGAAAATTAAAATTGTTACTACTCTATTGATTAGTAAATATATGATAATGTAAAAGTGTGAAATAATAAAATAAACAATCTATAATTTGAATCAATCAAATTAAAGCCAAGAAATGAATTTTTGGCATGCACTTTAGTGAAGCAAGACAATTTTGTCCTACTTCACAAAAATGCTTGACCAACCTTCATTTCTAGGCCAAATTGAATGACTCAATTGGGAAAGTATTTTTTTACTCATAAGTAACATTAATACAATTAAACAATTTTAATTTTTCACATATATATTTTTGTTGTTCAAGAATACTCCAAATTTCATGGATTTCATATGGTGAAAGGCAAGGTTTGTGTGCCTCAAATAAATGTACACCAGGACCTGTAATTAATTAGCATTGATATAATGATCATTCCATCTAATGGGCCTACGAAATTGTACCCCAGTATTGTGTTTTAATATTGCCCTAATGGGCTTCAGTCTTGTGGTGTAATAACGTCGTAATGGGCTTTAGTATTTTGGTGTAGCAATGACGTAATGGGCCTCAGCCTCGTGGTGTAAAAATGTCATAATGGGCCTCAGTATTTTGGTGTAACATCGCCCTAATGGGCCTCGGTTATTGGGTATGACAATGGCCTTCTTATTTGTGATAACACCACAACGCCCTAATGGACCTCAATCTTGTGGTGTAACAATGCCTTAGTCTTATGGTGTAACAATTCCTTAGTGTTCCTCAGTATTGTGGTGTAACAATGCCCTAATGGGCCTCAGTTCTAGTGTATGACAATGACCTCCTTGGGCCTTCTTATCTGTGATATGAGTAAATATTATGACAAAGATATGAAGGAGATATGTTGAGCCCTATGACAGAGATATCATGATATAACTATGATTGTTTCGTTGCATTGTTATTGTTAATGTTCTCTCTACATAATTTCTTATGATGATATTGGGTGAATGCAATGTGAAAATGTTGAAAATGTTTTAAAATAAAATTATCTACAATATATAATTCTAGCGCTAAGAAAATTAAAATTGTAGTACTCTATTGGTTAATGGTTAATGATGAATATACTTGAGTAAGTGTTGAAATGTGCAATAAATTATATAGTTGTTAAATCTAGTCCATAAAATTAAACATCTATGTGGGGAGAGAGGAAAAATTGTAAGTCACCTATGGATGGTAATGAACCTATTTTCTCTATTGAAAGTACGAGATAGGTTTGTAATTTTAGTTTGTTGTTTATATTTGTATTTTAAAGTGATTATTGAGTTTATTGGTCTTGTAAAATACTCAAAAATGTTTTTTCCCTCTAATCCTCTTGTTGTTTTCTTTTTCCTATTTGGTGGTAGTCTTAATTATGGCAATACTTGGAGTCTTGGATTTTGGAAATTCCTAGATACAATCATGCCATGGATAGTTATACTCCTCCTAGATGGTGTTAATATCACAATATGCATGAGATAAGGAAGGAGATGAAACACCTAGCTAGTCAATTAGAAGGCTTGCATAAGGCCATGGTCTACATTAATACCAAGATGGAATCCCAAATGAAGAAGAATGAAGATTTGGAAGGGTAAATAATTCAAGGACCTTAGTCATTTAATGCAATTTGTTGTAGTTAAAGGTTACTTTTTACTTTTCCTACAAAAATATCAATATATATAAACTTTCGATGTAGGGACTAGGAAATTTTTATATAATGGTCCCTTTTCAAAAGTTTTATTTATATTTGGTATTCAATCTTAACCTTTTAGGTTTAAAAGAACAACCTTAAACTATGTAAAAGTGGGTCTGAAACTTTTATAAATTGGAAATTAAAGTGTGTGGAGGTTTGGGTTCCGATCGTTTCTCATTGGAATCAGCCCGAGGAATCAAATGCTTTCTAATAAGTGAAAACAATCAAAAGTTAGGGAATGAGGACCCGTCAGAAAGTAGAATGGCTAAATATCCCATCTCCAAATCAATGACCATAATTCATTCTAACAGGTCTCCTCCACTTTTCACAAACCACTATGGGGACCCCTCGTAAGTGGTTAATTTCTTTTATGAAAACCACACATCAAAATTTGGTGACAACTCATGTACCCGTCAGGTGAGCCAGGAAAGTGAGCAGGCCCTTACACATCATCAATCCACCTCACCCCTTCATGTCTTCTCTTATACATCCATGTCACCCTTTCGTACCCCCTTACATCATAAAGGTTTTTCATTTTTCCAACTCAGTACAAAAAATATAAAAAGTTCTCATGTCTACTATTTTCTTTGTCCTCCAGTGGTAGAGTTACGGTGACCAACGTCTAGAGTGTACAATATCAATCCCATATCAACATTTGGATCTTTAGTGTCTTTGGTTACAAGCAACTCATAATTCCAAATTTCTTCCTTGGCCTTTATTTCAAATTGTAAACATGGAGAAAACCCTGAAATCAACTAAAAAACCTACAATCTCTAGGTCATTTGTTCATATACCCTTATGGACAAAGAAGCTAAAGTATACGATTCTCATTGCTCCTTGGACCTTTTTGAGATTCTACGGGACATTATTGACCATTATAGTGACTCAGATAATCTTTTTAAAGTCATCCAATCCAACCTTTATCGTGTAATTGTCCCTCATACCTATAATTTCCCTAAATGTTTAAGTTGGTTAGTGTCTTCCCTTGTCCCACAAAGGAATTTTTTTTATGTCTTCTTTAGGGGAGAATATTTTTAAGGTCACTTCAAAGCTAATATAAAAATATTTTAATTTTCCTACCGTCGATAATCCCAAGATCTTGTAAGATGAGTCCTTATTCATCACTTATAGACGTCTTTCTAAAGAGAATAAGGAAGGTTTGTTTAAACTCATTCTACCACCAAATTCCCAAATTCTTCCACCTGCAGTGAATTATCCAATAGCCTTATTTTTTGACGTTGTACAACATTTCTTAATTATAATTTTAACTATTTTAGGAGAAGATGATACTAGGATAGTAAGTGAATAAGCCTTGGGGTTTTTGAGTTTGATGGTGCAACTAGATATTTTTTTGGATATCCCTTCTTACCTAGCCAAGGCTATCATTTTTAATTTCAGAACTATCATATTTATGGTTATTTTAGATATCCCTTTGTGTTGGTCTATATGTTCTTATATGTACATGCTACTAAGTTTGGCCATTTTGGTTTGAATATGTGGGATTCAAAGAATCAAATGAAATGTGTGATTGAATTGACTAGTGTTATTAGGAAGAAGGAAAATAATGAGTGTTTTTCTTATTACTTGTCATCATTCATGGCCAATGTATATACTATTTTAAACAATCATCAACTTTCTGAGGATTTTTCCTAAAGCAAAAGATTTTTTGCGGCTCAACAAGGACACCAGAGTGAGGGCTGGTATATTACTGAAGATTACACTGAGATAAGATTGTATGGGGTTGAAGTACCACCATATCGTTCACCAATATTTTTTCCTATGAGGATATTTTCTCCTGAATTTATAAGGCAAATTCTAAATGTCAACCAAGTTCATTTTGTTCCAACACGCAAAGGGTATATTTTAAAGTTAGAAAGAATTGTTGGGTCATTCATCGTGAATAGAAAACAATCCCTTTTGCAAGTTGAATAAAATATGAGGGAGTTTTTCTTTGATCAAGGAGGGAAGTTGAAATATGACCCTCATCATATAATTTCAAATGAAAGAGGGGAAATCATTTATGCACCTTAAATTCATGAAAGCAAGCCAAAACTTGGGAAAATGGAAAATCAAGAAACATGGCCAGGCAAAAAAATGCAACAAAAAATAAATGTTCAATGTTGAGAAGTGTAGCAAGAAAATATCAAATTGACTTTTCCTTGGTCAAATTGAGAACATTTGAATTTCCACATCAGCGCATCAATTAAGCATGTGTGATTGCTAAATTTTAGTAATCAAATTCAGTTATTTATAGTTGTGTTCAGTTAAATTAGTTCTGATAGTTAATGGAACTAGTGGAAGGTCAATTGTGGAATGGGACAACAATATAACTCGAAGATATTCTAGTTAACTAATCAATCAACTCAAAATAGTTGGTGCACGCAAAGAATTCAAGTTCCTCAGTTGTGGTGGAGATTCCAAGGTAGTGTAGGATCAGTTGTAGGCTAGTCTTGACTGTGCAGGTGTTGCATGAAATTAGAGATCTAATATTGGAAATTGTGTAATCAATTAGAGGAAATTTCCTTAAAAATAGGGGCCTAATTCCATAGGATTTGAGCAAGAAAATAAGGTCTCAAGTTGAGGCAGAAATTGACTGAGTCTAGTTTAGAGATTCTCATTGAGCAGAGAGCAAGGTTATTCACTTACAAGTTGATCTCAAAGAGAGAAAGAAATTGTAATAGATTCTCTATTCATCTAATTATTGCAAGAGCCTTGAGGGATTTTTCCTAGTTGGGTTCCCCTAGAAAATATTGTGCATTTGTGGTTTTTCTTATTTCATGTTTGTGACTGTTGTTCTAAATTGTGAAATAGTTTCTGCATAGCAATAGAGTATAATTGTGTCTCTTGATTTAAATTAAATTTGTTGAGTAGCTGCAATTATATCACCATATTTCTACATGGTATCTGATCTAGATTCATATTAGAATAGGAATTTTGAAGTTTTTTTCCACTTGGACAAAACGTAATTTTCATTGAGATATAAAAATTACATGTTGTATATGCATGAGCATATGTTGTATGAGGCTATGCTTGTCAGTTTCAAAAAAGAGAAGATTTTTTTTTACTTTCTTCCACACAAGGAGGCATTTAGCTCTAGAATGATCATCCTATTGTTTTTATCAAAAAATACTGGCCTAGAGAGGCTGCCAGTTTTATAATTTGTCCAAAATGTTCCTAAAGTAGCTAAAAATAAATAGATTATATGAATATTTACATGCGGTAGACTGTGAAAAAACAAAAATCTAAGCTCCCTGAGAGCTTGCTGTATCGTCTATATCCATAAAGGGCCTGTGGTAGTACTAGTAGAAATTCCCTTCTCTATGTTCTTGAATAAACCAAGTGTCGGGTGGCCTGTCCGCAGCTTCTTTGGATAAACTGTCAGCATCTGCATTTCGCTCCTTGAAAATGTGTTGACATGTAAATGATTCAAAAGCAGTAATAAGAAGATGGGCCTCATCTATAATATGAAACAGAGAGAAATTTGAGCATCTGGACTTTTTATTAATCCAACCACAGACAATTTTTTAGTCACCAAAGAGTTGAAGGCCTCGGTAATGAATTTGTAAAGCATGTTGGATGAGGAATTTTGCAGAGGACAGTTCCGCTAATATTTTTGTACCACCCCCTAAGCCCATTTGAATTTGGAGGGAATGTGAGTTAGAAAGGTTTAAAATGGCTCCTCCCTCTCATCCATCCTCTTGGGCAGACCCATCAAAATAAGCCCATGGCTTTGAGTGATCTATGGATTCAGGAGTAATGGTTTTGGATCAAGCTACCTCTTCGTCTTTAGGGATGAGGGAGTAATCAGAGATGATTCGAGAAGAGATGGAAGGCCATTATGGCAGGGTATTTTGGAAGATGAGATTATTTCGGGCTATCCACAATCCCCGACAAATCAAAAGAGGCAGGTTCCTGAGTTTTTTGGGGTTGGCACTTGTCCACCATAATGATCAGGCTTCCATTATCGAAGCACCTTGCCACCTTGTCGTGAAGGGGATCACTGCTGAGATTGAAAGCCATAGATCCTAGGCTACCTGACATTCAATAAAGAGATGATTTGTAGATTCATTGTTGCATTTACATAGATGGAACCAGAAGGGGACGTGATGAGCTTGCTTTATCAGGTTATCTCTTGTGGGGATTTTGTTCTTTAGAATGGTCCACATAAGGAGTTTGCTCCAGGGGGGGGAATTTTAACCTCCATAGATGCTTCCACCAAGGTTCTAGAACCTGTGGGCAATGCTCCCCAGATAGTATCAGATATCCCTCCTCTGGTATGTATCTTCCTACTTTTGAGAGTGCCCAGACAGCTTCATCTTCCTCTTCCCTAATCCTAATATGAGCCTCAGAGAGGGCCTGGATGTAGTCATTCCAACGATGAGTCCATTGATGGCGAATGTTTAGTTCTCAGGCTATTTTCCAAGCTTTCTGAAAAGGGGTGGAGCACTCCATATCAAATATTTGAGCTATAAATGAAATATTGTTGTCCTTAAGGAAGGATCGAAGGTCCTCTGGCAGCCTGTAAAGGTTTCTGTATCCAATCCAAGGGTCTTGGAAAATCCTTACTCTCATTCCAGACTGGATTTTCCATGTGATGCATTCCCTGATGATGTTAAGAGAATTAAGTATCGCCTTCCATATAATGGAGACCCCTGGGTTTAATCTTGGCGGTTGAAATATCCAGTCCATCAGATGCGCAGGGGAAATGTATTTTGAGCATGCCACCTTAGTCCATAAACTATTCAATGAGAGTAATTTCCATCCCAGTTTTGCCGCCAAGGCTAAGGAGAAACCTTCTAGCTTCTTATGCCCCATCCGCCCCATTTCTTGGGTAAAGATATTGCCTCCCACTTTACCCATGCAAAGATTCTTCTTGGCTTTTTCCCCTTCCAGAGGAATCTGCAGCATAAGGCCTGTATTCTAGCTAAAATACCTTAGGGGATCCAAGCCAATGACATCCAGTATACGGGGGTGGCTTCCAGGAAAACTTTTATAAGCGTGAGTTTGCCTGCCCTGGAAAGGTATTTGTGGTACCAAATGTTTAATCTCTTTTCTAATTTGGAAATTAGCCAGGTCCAGTCTACAATTTTTCACCCCAGAGGCTTCAGCTTGTAGTTGAGATCTTTAAGTCCCTCTTCCAGCCTAAGCAAGGTATATTGGAATCTTTGTAGTGCATAGTGGATTTCATGGGGGGAGCATCCATTCTCTATGAGGGTCGAATTATTGCAATTAATAGTCATGCTCGTGGCTTTTTGGAATAGGGTGAAAATGTTCCTCATGTTGGCTAGGTCTCCAAAGCTTCCATTGAGAAAAATGAGCACATCATCCAAAAAAAAAAAGATGAGTCAAGATGCCATCTGTTGTGATTTTTATTCCTTTTAGTCTACTTCTTCTGTGCTCTTCTTATCTGCCTACTAAGGCCTTCCATTATTAGAAGGAACAACAAAGGAGATAAGGGACATCCTTGTCTGAGTTCCCTTTCAAAGTAAAAAAAGGGGGAGGCAACCTCATTGATTAGCACACTAAAAGGAATGTTAATGATACAACACATGATCCATTTAATGAACTCAAAAGGGAAACCCAGGTGGGTTAAGAGCATTCTAATATATAGCCAATTTGCTTTATCAAAGGCTTTTGATAGATCTACCTTTAGGATCATACCCTTAATTTTATTGGAGTGTAGAGAATGAAGCACCTCTTGTGTAGTTCCTACTGCTTCATGAATTTGTCGCTCTTGTAAGAAAGCAAATTGCTCCAGCGAAATGAACTTGGATAAGATGGGCCGCATCTTGTTTGCTATGATCTTGGCTATAATCTTATAGATGCAATTACATTACGAAGTGGGCCTGTAGTCATTGAAGGTGGAGGGGTTGTCGGAATTTCGAATGAGAGCAATGAAGGTGGAGCTGAAGGATTCAGGGAGCTTTCCACTAGATCTGGAGTGTTTTATGACATTCAGGATATCCTCTCCCAGAGTATCAAAGAAAGCTGAATAAAACTCGATTGCCCAACCATTCGGTCTTGGGCTCTTTTCCTTCTTAAAACCTTTGATCGTGGCTTCTAATTCCCCAATTGTGATTTCCCTTGTCAATTCCATGCCAACCTCTTGGTCCACATGTCGAGGGAAAATCTAGGCTACTTGCATAATTTCAGCTAGATTAGCATCAGGTGGGGCCTTGTAGATCTGCTTAAAATGAGAGTTTGCAAGAGTGGCTAGCTGTGGGAAGGTATTAACATAATGACCATGCTCATTCAAGAGTTTCCAGATGGTGTTGATGTTTTTCCTACCATTTGCAAACTTATGATAAAATTTTGTGTTGTCATCTCCCTCTAGAAGCTAGGTTGCCCTGCTCCTCGGCCTCCATGCTTCTTCACAATCCATTAAAATTTTTCTTCTGGTGGTGTAAAGCTTCGAGAGTCTGCTTTCCTAATCATTCATTCCATAGGCCTATACCAGGTCATTTTATATCTCAACTATTTCCTTCTCAACTTTCAGGAGGGTTTGATCATCTTTTAAGCGCTTGTTGTGAGACCAGATTTTGGATAGTTTCTTTAGCTCCCTGAGGTTTTGGGCAAAACCCTTTGTTATGCTGCCACACTCATTTGGGGGGTGAGCCTTCCAAAACTCCTTGATCATCTGGTTATAAGTGGGGTCTTTGAGCCAATATGAGCTGAACTTGAATGGACCCTTGGGATTTTGAGGACCTCCTCTAATTTCCATGAATATAGGGAGGTGATCAGAGACCCCTACTGAGCCTACCCATTGTCTGTGGAGGAGGCCCAAAGTCAAGAGCCCTTCCTTAATAAGAAAACGATCCAGTCTTTGCACAAGGCATTCCTCTCCGGTTATGTTGTTCCTCCAAGTAGGCATGAGCTTGGCAGAGGGAATGTCTAGAAAGTTATGGGACTCCATCAAATTCTCAAAATAGGTAGATAAGAGGTCCTACTGAGCATGATACCCCCAAGATTCAGAGAGTCCTAAGGAGAAGTTAAGATCCCCACCCAAAATTAGATAATCTATCTGGAGAACAACGGAGCCAAGAAGATGGTCCCAAAAAGTAGGTCTTTGTTGGAAAGGCCCATAGACATTAAGAATTTGAAACTCCAATCCCAACTCTGACGAGAATAGGTCATCTCCTAAGTGTCTGTTGCCTCCCCGACAGTTGCAGAGATTTAGAGTGCAGGTATTGAAGCCCAGAGCAAGACCTCCCAATCTTCCATTAGCATCTATTCCAAAGAAACTCCATCTAGTGAACATGGCCTCAAGGAGGTGAGTGATGGTGTCAATGGGTCCCAGAGTCTCTTGGAGAAGGATGATATCGACAGGGGAGGCATGAAAAATTCTGTGAAGGGCTAGTTTCTTATTGGGCCTAGCCAACCCTCTACAATTAAAGGAGGCTATCTTCATGAGGGGGAGTCAGACGAGGGGTTCAACGCTCTAAGTACCCCATGAATGGTAGATTTCTTTCCCAACGAAATTTCACCTCTGGCTCGAAATTATGCCTTTGAGAGTGAGGAGGGTCGACCCTGCGGGAGTTTGGGAGGAAAGTGGGCCAAAGGGGGACCAAAGCCGATGAGATCTTGAGAGATTAATTTATGTTTTTCCTTGGATCTGGTTTGGTAATGAGGGGAGGGGGGACCAACTACAGGTTCTAGAGCACTATTTGAGGGGGGGGGGGAGGGGGGGAG
>APFE030966892.1:91097-169061 GCA_000404065.3 Pinus taeda
ATTCTCATTAACTAATACAAAGCAAAAGAGATTTTTTCTTTTTGATGATGGCAAAATGCACTAAACAACTTTGAGAAATGACAACAAACAAATTCTATTCAATACAAGCACATTCAATTCCCTAAATCACAAATCAAAACTCCAAAGAACAAGAAAGATCCCAAAGACACCAATGAGCCGTGTAATCTAGGCTCAAAGTGAGATGAAGTGGAATTCAAGTGAAGACAAAGCAAGTCACCCAAATAACGCAACAAAATGATTTACAACCACCAAACAAGTGCAAGGGAGCAAAAAAAGAGTCTACTGGACCACTAGAAGATCAAAACACCCGAGGAAGGTTCGACACACAAATCCACTAGATGCCCTAGGGCTAGAAATGTGAAATCGATGGAAAAAAGCAAACACCCAAAGGGTAACAATCAAAGGCAGTAAAATCACACTCCAACACACTCAAGTAGTCTAAAAAAGGTACCTAGAACAAAAACCAAGCTCAGAGGGCTCTCAGCCAAGCAAACTTCAAAAGTTCCCAGGCCTGGCACGACTGTCAGGCTGCAACTATCACCTTTCAGGGATTGGCGCAGGTTCTGTAACGCTATAAACAAGCGCCAGCCGAGTTTGCTATGGAAAAATAAAAAACAAAAAGAGCCAAAGCTAAGTCAACAGTACCCAGGTACACCAAGGGTCAAGAAGCAACACAGGGACTCAACCTAGAAAGCTAATCAAGTAGGAGAAACCAAGAAACAACCAAGAAACAAGGCAAGTTCCAAGCCGTTCAGTTCGTAAACCAAACCGAAGATGGACTGAAGTGGTGTTGATCTACTTTGCTAATGCGGAGCAATAGCGTTTCGAAGGCTATCTAGCCGTACTTCAGGCTCCGTCTAAAGTTTACAAATCAAACAACAAGACAAAACAAGCAACAAGACAAAAAGCCAACTCCCCAGCGGAGTCGCCAAATTGTTGTGGAGGTAAATCCCCTCTACAGACAAAGGCGATCCCTACTATCCCAAATGGGGTCTAGCAACAATCAAAAGATGCTAACACGCAGGTTCCTAATTGCAAATCAAAGACCAATGATGAGGGCTTACCTGGAATCAAACACTAGTACTTGTAGAAGAGTCGTCGCTCCTGTTCCTTTGCTCCGACTTGTCATGATCCCCATGATCCTCGTGAATGGACACCTGCACATGCAAAGAACGACACAAATACAAGCATAAAATCCAATAGATGCAACTATATATCAGTGAGAAAGGATATAACTCAATCATCATTACAAAGACAATAAGAGTGGAACCATAATGATAGTCATATATTATTATTGATAAACAAAGAAGAATACAACCATAGTTCTGACATCAAATCCTCCTTTAGCTGGGTGATCAGCAACACATGCCTTGCAAAGCTTGTTGGGAATGGGGAACAAGCCTCTCTCTCCTTGGTTACTTAGACAAGAATCTCCTCACTTAAGATTTAGCCTTATGGGAATGAAGAAGGCTTCTTGCAGCATGAACTTAGCAATTCTCAAACTTTGGGACTTAGAATTTGGAACTTGGAGACTAACTTGTCAAAGGCAAAAGGACAAGCTTTTATAGATAGAGGGGAAGGAGTTAGGATTTCCACAATATTCATGGGGTTGGCTTTATCACTAAGAAGCTTCCAGAGAAGGTGGCAAACAACTTCCCTTCTATGGAGATTCAAAGCCAAACTGAACCAACTCAAGATGGAATCAGTTCATGAACGGGTTAGGAAGAACCTTCGTAAGTTTGTTTGTTAAAAAATTTACCCAACGGGGTTGGCACGAGTGCGACTCTGAGACAGAGTGCCAGCTAGCGTGCCCTCTTTGGAGGATTTCCCCCATTAGCGCGAGTGATACACAGTGGAACCGTGCCAATGGAAAAAGGGCTATATTTATGGGTATTTTGCAGAAGGTGTCTTCAGGGCATATGAAGTACATACTCAAGGGGATACAATGCAAGTGTTTCCAGGTCATGTCACTTCTCACAGGTCCTGGAACGAGTCCTCCAAGGTGTGGGAGAAGGGGTAACAGGGACGGTGATAAATTACTGTGTAACACCAAGTAAGGAGATTCTTGTCCAATAACCAAAAAGAGAGAGGCTTGTTCCTATTCCCAACAAGCTTTGCAAGGCATGTGCAGCTGACTACCCAGCCAAAGGAGAATCTAGCGTCAAAACTTTGGTTGTATTCTTCTTTGATGAATTATTAATAAACGACTATTGGTTATGGTTCCACTCTTATTGTTATTTGTGATGATGATGAGTTATATCCTTTTTGACTGATATATAGTTTCATATGTTGGATTTTATGCTTGTGTTTGTGTCGTTTCTTGTATGTGCAGGTGTCCATTCACGGAGATATGGGGATTGTGATCTGCCGGAGCAAAGGAAAGGGAGCGTCACCTCTTCCACAAGCACTAGCATTGGAATCCAGGTAGGCCTTCATCGCTGATATTTAATTTGCAATTAGGAACTTGCGCTATAGCATTGTGTGATTGTTGCTAGACCTGTTCTGGGCTAGTAGGGATTGCCTCTGTCCACAGAGGGGATTTACCTTCCCAGCGTAGTCGCCAAATTGTTGGAGAGGTAAATCCCCTCTGCGGACAAAGGCAATCCCTACTAGCCCAGACCAGGTCTAACAACAATCATACAACGCTACAGCGCAAGTTCCTAAATGCAAATTAAAGATCAGTGATGAAGGCCTACCTGGATTCCAACGCTAGTGCTTGTGGAAGAGGTGACGCTCCCGTTTCTTTGCTCAGGCAGATCACAATCCCCACAATCTCCGTGAATGGACACCTGCACATACAAGAAACGACACAAACACAAGCATAAAATCCAACATATGCAACTATATATCAGTCAGAAAGGATATAGCTCATCATCATCACAAATAACAATGAGAGTGGAACCATAACCAATAGTCGTTTATTAATAATTCATCAAAGAAGAATACAACCAAAGTTCTAACGCTAGATTCTCCTTTGGATGGGTAGTCAACTGCACATGCCTTGCAAAGCTTGTTGGGAATAGGAACAAGCCTCTCTCTCTTTGGTTATTGGATAAGAATCTCCTTACTTGGATTTGGCCTTATGGGGATGAAGAAGGCTCTTGCAGCATGAAGCTCTTGGAAACTTGACAATTCTCAATCTCTGGGACATTGGAACTAGCTTGCCAAGGAAAATGGAAAAGCTTTTATAGATGGAGGAAGAGGAGTTGGGATCATCCACAAAAATCATGGGATTGGTGATATCATCAAGGAAGTTTCCATGAGAGGTGGAAAACCACTTCCTCTATATGGAAATCCATAGCCAAACCACCCAACTCAAGACAGATGCAGTCTAGGAATTTGTTAGGACGAAACTTCCACCACTTGTTTTTAAAAAACACCACTGATTATGGTTGGCGCGAGTGCGACTCTGTGACAGAGTGCCAACTGGCGCGCCCTCTTTGGAGGATTTCCCCCATTGGCGCGAGGGCTGCACTATGGAACCGTGCCAATGGAAAAAGGGCTATTTTTAGGGTTTTTTAGCGGGAGATATCTTCAGGGAAAATGAAGCTCATGTTCAGGGGAATGCAATGCAAGTGTTTGTAGGCCATGTCACTTCTCATAGGTCTCAGAATGAGTCCTCCAAGATGTTGGAGAGGGGTAACAGGGACAGTGACAAATTGTTGTGTAACATTCTTATAGTTCTAGATATTGCTAAGGTTATGCTCTACAATGAGCACATGTCCCCATGTTGGAGCCAACTATTATGCCATAAAATCTAGGGGTAACTAGAGGATATTTTCGTCTCCTCATCTTGACCAAAAGTGCTAATTCTATAGATGACATCCATGGTTCTCCATAGTTAGATATTTGATAATGCTTCCCCCATTCTCCTTAGCTCACTAACATTTTATGACTATTGTTCTTGACATACATGAGGTAAATTATTTCCTTGCCTCATAGAGTGTTAAAACCTAATGTACTTGTCATGTATGTGTCTATTTCGAAGTCTATTTTGAGTAATGAGCATAAATAAACATGATTTCATTAGCTTAGGAAGACATACACATAATTATGCGTATTTTATTGTAAGGAATCCATAGAAAGAAGATATATAATGTAGATATATAGTGTAGATAAATATGTTTATATCATTAGAAAACAAAAAATAATGAAGTACAAGCACCATGAACTCATTGGGCTAGAGTTCCTTGAAAATAGCTGCAACCTATCTCTGTATTAGGTGAAAAGATTATTACATGCAAGCTTCCTTCACAAAAAGTTCAACCCTCTTCTCTTGAGGAGAAATGATACATATAGACTCTCCTAGACCACTTTCCCATCTTCAAGAGTCGAATTCCTTAGTGGAGGAATTGACTCCAAGATTCTCTCAACCAACAGGTGAGAGTGAGAAGGTGAAACTCAAACACTTCACGGAGTGTTTGTTTAGGAGTTTGCTTCTTTTATGAGGCCTAATAAACATTAAAAAAAAAACCTATGATGTACATTTATTCATGCCTACATCACCTATCCTTGAAACTAGTTCAATTACATAAATAATCTTGACTTTGACTGAGTCAAACTAGAAACTAGAAATTTTACACAGTGAAATTTTCCAATTAAAACATAGAAAAGTGTAGAAACAAAATGCTGACTTTGAGCTAATTCTGAGGTGCCTTTTAGGGGTCAAAATGCAAAACTGAGAGAATAGTCAACTATCCCTTCAATTATAGTTTCCAGAAAATCTTGAATTTTTGAATTTGGAGTATGGGAAGGCCTTCAAAAATCCATTCTCCCAAGGTCGCTCCATAAGCACAGTGCCTGTCAAAAAATGGTCTAGAATGCTAGTTTGTTCCAACTTTTTTTCCTTTTTCTCCAAAATGAGACACCTCTGTAAAATCTAAGCAAATTTGTTTTAGAGGATGGCAAGAGCTTTCCAAAAAGATAGATATTTTCGCAAATGGAGGCATGAGGAAAAAGCGCAGCGCCAAGGCGTTGTGCTTCTGGAGAAACTGAATTTCTGAATTTGGACCGAAATTTCTCAAAGAACTCAAAATAAAACATATTTTTATAGCTTCTTTGATGCTTCAGAAAGCATCTCTAAGTTCCCCTCATCCTTTGGGTTTTTTTTGGCCTCCTTGAGTTTATTTTCAAGTTGCTTTACTTTGACATTGGTGATCATGTTTTGAGCTTGGTAGTGGTGTGCCATGTGTTTGAGCAACTCATTATCCATGTTTGCCTTCACAAGGAGCTTATACAAGTGTTCATTTACCCTATTTAGCCAATATTCCTTATCTTGATGAACCTCTAGCACAATCCTATCTTCTAGGTCAAGATCCTCATTCAATAGAATTTGTTCTTGATCTTATTACAAAGCTTTCTTGAGGCCTCTTGTTCTTGGTCTTCTCCTTTTTCCTCTCTCCTTTGATGCTACAAGCTAACTTGATTCCATGATATCCTAATATTTTCCAACTTGCTGCAATAACTTGGCTTTTTCCCTTTCTAGGATCAACTCCTTTGCTTTGAGTTGACTATTTTCCTGTTCAAGGAATGATATAACATAATTTGATCTTTACAAATTGATTGCTAGCTCCTTGATTTGATAGTCCTTATCCCTGATTGTTTGTCGCATGTTTGAAGTCTCGTCCTTGGTCTCTAAATCAACCAGTTCAAACTCATGCTCAACTGTGTATTTCTCATTTGTTGTCGGTTCCTACATTGTCGATGAAGAAGACTTGGCCTCTTTCTCTCCATGAGAGGAAAACACAAGCTTTTGTTCTCTCTTGTACACTTCAGCCACCTCAGGTTTGGGTAGTTGAGTCTTCTCCTCTGTTTTACTACATAACTCTACTTCCATAAGCTGTGTTGATGTGTGTTGGTGAAGCAATCTCATTTCATTTTTGAAAGCCTAGATGATAGGAAAAGGGAAAAAGCAGTGAGGTATGAGTGGAAAATGAAGTGATGTGAAGGTTTATTTTGACAAAATTATAGAGAGGTTTGAAAAAGGTGGATATAAACTTTGGAAGCTAATGAAAATGAGTGAAGAAATAGTGGAAGAGTGATCTGCTTGCAAGGAGGAAAAATAGGGTTTGTAACGAAAAATGCCCAAAAACCTCTAGGAATGAGCTAGGGTTTTACATTTTGAGTGTTAAAACTTTGTTTTGAGGTGGGTTAAATGGTTTAAATGGTTTATTAAACATGTATGTAGGTGTAGGATATCATTTTACATGTTTTAGAAACCAAAAATAAAGATAGCCATTTTCACCCTATAATTCCCCATGCAAATTTCACTACAAACCATAATTTCGAGAATCATTGACATGAGATGAATTTGGAAAACAAAATTAGGGATAATGATGGTGTACTTACTTGTCCCTTGGCTTATAAGTCAATAAAATCAAGTTTGCAAGTCAAAAAATGAGATTTGGGAGAGTTTCGAATGATTTATAGGCACTTTGTCCTGTGCACAATGCTTTGTTCTTAAGCATAGTGCAATTCTTCTAAGCGCAACGCCTCTGCTCTGAGCATAGTGCTTTGTTCCTGAGTGAAATGTCAGTCTACCAAACCAATTTTTGAGGTCTGAACCTACTACAAATTGAGAGTATGATAGCTCATTGGAAATCTCTTGAAGTCTGCTATAAGATGGACACCTCAAGCATGTAAGTTGGACACTCCAAGGGGGATAACAATTGATTTTCCCAAGGTCACTCCAAAAATTCAAGGTTTCTCTCACAAGAGTGCAACACCAACTTGTAGATTACTTTTGGATGCCTTCCACTAATCAAATCACAAGCTGAAGGTACCATTAGAAAGATTAGGATGTCTTCTACATAGTAGAGTCCTAAAACACTGCCAAAAACCTACTCCAAACCCCTGAAAAACTATCTTGAATTCAAGTTGTCTAGAAGTGCAACAACTCTCCTATAGCAAGTGTATTTGGGGTATTTATTTCAAATCATAACACTTGTGCATAAACTAAAGGCGTTTGGTGTTCCTTGGACTATAATGGACAAAAACATCTTTCACTTTTGTAAAATTATTATCCATTTTGTCATAAACATATTTTGAATCAAACATGTCCCTATGAGGAATGATGAGGCGAGGTAGTGTACTACAACATTGTCTTATTTGAAATTAAATATTACCTTTACCTTTATTTTGATTTCCCTACGTTTCTAACTCCATTTACCCATTAAATCACATCATGGACATGTTTTTTTTTGATAGATGGTATCATGACGACACATGGAGTGAAACCCTAGACCATGACCTAAAATGAGGAATTTAACCATTCATGACCCAAGACACTTAAATGAAGATATGGTACCTCGAAGAAGACAGTGACCATGATGAGTGATGAAGACCACGAGTAAGTGAAGGGAGCAAGAGTGACATAGACACAATAACCAGTGACCAAATTTTTATTTGAAGACTCACTGAAATGACAAAAATTTGACTTGACACCCTCACATCACCTTGTAAGAGCATATTTGATCACTGGTGACAGGTTGAACTGATAGACACTAAGACAATGCTCCCTCTCAACAAGAAAGGGAATATCTTCTACCCTAATCCTACCTCTATAAAACTCGACTTTTCATCTTAACAATGCCTTTGTCAAAATATTTACATATTGTTCCTCCGTAGGAATGTAATCCAACAACATGATTCTCATATGAAAAAAATATTTTAGATGGTGATACCGGATGTTGATATGCTTGGACCAATCATGAAAAACTAGATTCTTAGAGAGTTTGATACATGTCTGATTGTCACAATAAATCATTGTAGGATCCATCTATAGACCAAATAACCCAAAAAGGATCATCGTCATCCAGATAGCCTCACAAGTTGTTTGACTAACAACCACTTACTCTGCTTCTACCGAACTGAGTGCAACTAATATCTGCTTCCTTTTGTACCAAGAAACTATTGTTGACCTAATACTGAAGATTCCCCTTGATGTGCTCTTCCTGTTAGATGAACTCCCTGCCCAATCTGCATTTGTGAAGCCTCGAAGCTTCACTCCCTCTGTCTATCTGTACCAAAGCCCAAACTGAGTGGTGCCTCCAAGGTATATCAACACATGTATTGTTTTCATCAAATAGAGTTTGTTTGGATTAATCATTTCTTGACTAAGCTAGTTAACTACAAAACATATGTCTTGTCGTGTGTTCACCAAATACATAAGTGAACCCACAAGATGCTTGTAAATAGTAGCATCCACTACTTCACCTAATGTTGCATCCATCTTCCTTCCTCCAATTCCCTACTAGAGGAGTCTCCATGATTTTTCTTTTCTCGATGTGGAACTTCTTCAATATGTCATTGGCATACTTGTCCTAAGAGAAAAACATTTCCTCATCTCCTTTCCCTACTTCCATACCAAGGAAATAGTGCATGAGCCCCAGGTCCTTCACCTCAAATTCTCTTGCAAGATCCTCTTTGCAAGATTTTACTAGATTCTCATCACATGATAGAATCAAATCATTGACATGTAATAATATAATCAACAATTTAACTTGAACCACAATATGGTAAAGGTTTTCATCTCCTTCACTTTTGGTGAAGCACAACCTGGTGAAATAGATGTCAATTCTAGTGTACCACACACAGGGTTCTTATTTCAATCCATATAGTACTCACTTCAGTCTACATAGATGGGACTCTCTATTGAAGGTCTCAAATCCTTCTCGATTCTCAATGTACACCTCTTCCTCAATCACACCATTGAGGAATGTTGTCTTCACATCCATTTTTTATATCTCCCATCCCACCTTCATTGAAAGTGCTATAATAGATATGATTGAAGAGTACCTTACTACTGGAGAAAAGGTCTCCTCCTAATCAATTCCCTCCACCTAAGAGAATGCTCTGGCCCCAAATTTCACCTTGTGTTTCTCCACACTCCTATCTATTGCTTTATCTACCTTGTAAATCCATATGGAACTTACCACTGACTTGTCTACTAGTCTTGTGACCACTTCCTAAACATTGTTTCTAATAATGGATTCATACTCCTCTATCGTGGCATAAACCCATATGGTTTTCTGCACTACTTCCTCTAATGAGGATGGCTCAATCTCTACACTCTCTCTCATCATAGGCATGTAGCCAATGTACCTATTTGGTGACCTCCTTTGCCTACGTTGTGATGCAGGTGCTCCCAAATTCTCTCTAGCATCATGCATCAATATGTCAGCCTCTCTGGTGTGCTTGCTTCCATCTCTGGAAGTCTTTACATGAGTGGGTTCTTCCATTCTCTTCTCCTTTGCAAGTGTATAATCCACATCATCCTGAGGTTCTTCATTTGGAGCTAAAAGCTCTTCCTCTCCATGCAACTAGAATTCCATCTCAAGGGAACATCTCATGCCCTTCTCTTCGTTGAATTTCACATCTCTACAAACCACTGTCATCCTATGAGATGGAAATTAAACTCGATAGTTGTGAGGTGTATCAGTGTACCGCATAAATATGCCTAACTCAACTGTTGGTTCTAGATTTTTCCTTGCATCCTTTGTAACATGCAAGTAAACCGATGAACTAAAGATCCTAAAGTGTGCCACCTCTGGTTTCTTACCTGAAAAATATTCTTCTGGTGTACTCATCTCGAGAACCTGATGAGGCCTCCTGTTCTGCATATATACAATTGTGTTGCATGCTTTAGTCCACAAGTGCAAAGATATCCCCTAATCATGTAACATCACTCGTGCAGCTCCCACAATACTTTTTTTCTTCCTTTCATCCACCCCATTTTGTTGTCGTTTATTGGGTGTTATTAACTATCTTCAAATGCCTTTTGATGCATAGAAGTTATTGAATTCATTTGACACATATTCTCCACTGTTATCACTCCTAAGAAACTTCACTTTCCTGCCAGTTTCTTTCTCAACAAGTTCTTTAAATTCATAAAATTTACCGAATGTATGAATTTTGTTATGCATGAATAAAACCCAACACTTGCGAGAGAAATCATCTACAAATATTACATCATACATGTGCTTGGCCATGGAGGCTATTGAGAATGGTCCAAACACATATGAGTGAACTCTTTCAAGGACCTCTTGCACTCAAATCTCCTCATCATGAAAGGTGGATTTGGTGTACTTCCCTAATGTACACCCTTTGAATGTATCTCTCTACTCTAGTGTGCTCTTGGGAAGTCTCCTGTAGAAATTCGTTGCATGGTCTTCAAGACTCTATGGTGAAAGTGACCCAATCTTCTATGTTGATGTCTTGGCTCTACACCTTCTCTGATTTTGTGCTCAAAGCAACACAAACTTCTACATACAATTTGTAGTTGTTCTTCACTAGAACCTCGATTCACTTCACTTGTCCTAAGGTTATGTGATGAAGGAAAACCTTTCCTTTTCTAACTATCAAATTGTAGCCACAATTTTCCAACATAACAACTAAAATCAAATTCTTCTTAAGACCCAGAACATACATGACATATTTTAATGTGAGAGGAGAACCAGACTCCCTATGAAAAGTAACAGTACCAATTTCGGTCGCGCTATACCTTCCATCATCTCCCATTTCGATGTGAATTTGGATGTCCTTCTGTTCCAAGCCACTAAATAATTCTTTGTTTTCGTTCATATGGAATGAGGCTCCACTATCCAGATACAACATGCTACCCATCACTGATGTCACCATGCAAGCAATGAGGGTGAAATACAACTTGAATTATGGAGTAAGAGCTTCACCTATCACTCCTCTTAAGGGATTCATATCAACCTTATTGTGTTCACACTTTTTGGAATATTGTCCCAGCTCATGATAGTGAAAACATTTAATCTTAAAAAAATCCTCCTTCTTGCCTCCCTGACTAAAATCTAATTTGGAATGGGATGGATTCCTTTTCCCTTTCTTTACCTTTCTAGCTAAGTCACATTTCTCGTCATCATCATGCTTCGATGAGGATCCATATCTGGTGTTCCTACAAATCTCTTATTGCACCAAGTTAGGCCATAAGCACTCCCACTCTGGTATCTTCTCCCTCCTATTTACCAAATCCTAGTAGTTGTGCTAGCTCTTGGGAAGGCCTAGAAGTGCTAGGTTGACCATATCATCTTTGATAACTGTAACTCCAACACTTCCGAGCTCATCCTGATATTGGATGAACTTGTTCAATTACTTTGATATTGTGTCACCCTTCTCCAGCTTGATTTTCCTGATCTTGTCCTTCAATTCCAACTTCCTATGCTCACTATTTTTTTGAAATAGGTTTGTCAAAGCCTTATGCATTGCATATGGTGTCTCCTTACTATAGAGGTTTGAGACAATATGATCTCAAACTCCTTCTAGGATAATCCTTCACACATTTGCAACGCATTTTATCCACTCTGCCAAATCTTAAGCACCAATTGATAAAGGCTTAGGAATATCTTTGTCTATGAATTCCTTAAGCCTGTTATCTTCAAAAACTACCTCCATCCTATCTTTTCAAGAAATATAGTTTGAACTATCCTGAAGGGCATATTCAAGTCTCAATCTGTAGAACGACATCCTGTTGGCTCTGAAGTATGATACTGCAAATTTGATTTCACCCGAAAAAGAAAAACTCATATTCTCCTCTTCTAAAGTGATTTCTTCTCTGATACCATGTAGAAATTCCTTGTAGATTCAAACTACTAATAGTAATTTACTAAAAAAATATACTTGAATATACTCTACTCATCAACATAAAAAATTAAACGATTGTGAAATCACGAAGCATAAAAGAGAAAGAAATAAATAAACACACTACACAATGATTTCCTAGGGAAATCCACATCTAAAAACCCCTGCTAGATGTATATTGCATTAATCATAAAATATGAGAAGATTACAATGATTTTCTCAAAACCGAGCAACCTCTACACTATCTCTATCTATCTCACAGCTTCCTAGATAAGCCTAGGCCAATACTTAATCAAATTTTGGCTTTCCCAAGTCCCTATTTCCTTTCATTTTTCCCTTTGGAATTATACCCTATTAATTAGGGGAAATCCTCAATTAGAATTATGCAATACTCATAGGCCTTCCTCTGACTACATGCAGCACCTGTACAATTCGAATGATTATACAACTAATAGTACATTGTCCCTAAACTCCAATCTCAACTGAGTAAACATTAGATATGAAATTCATGAGTTATTTATGAGTAAATCATCAGTTAGCTATTTGATCAGTAGAGGAAGCACCACACTGCTAGACCTCCCACTAGTTCCTCCAACCGTTGGAACTAGTTTAACTCACTTTAACTTAGTTAAACTTAATTAATTAATTTCAAATCAAAATAAACTCAACCAAGGTTCCTATAATGTAGGATACACTCTACATGAATTAATTTAGACCCTGAAATCAAATGAAATGAGCCAAATAAGTCAAATTAACTTAGTTAACTAATGCAAGTTGTCATGTGATGTGGAATTACAATTTTATTCCTAATTTAATTCAAGCAAAAAATTGAATTGGGATTCTTTTGTTGCATTTTCAACAAAGTTTTCATGTATTTTACTGTCATAAGTCTTTGAAATATATTTGTTTTGATTATAATATCATGTAAATTCTTTGCTTTTTACTTCATTTCACTCTCTTTTATGTAAACCCTCACTCTTGTAAATGATGCCCTCACTATTACTTTAACTTTTAGTTTGTTTGGCACTTTCTTTCCGTTAATCATATTTCTTTTAAATCTATTTTACTTTTCATACATATTGGTTTATGTTTCAATTTATAATTTTATATTGGATACATATTCTCTTAACATTTAATTGTTGTTAAAAGAAAATATTATTCATTAATAACTCACTTATACATTTTACGTAATGAATTAAGGTTTCAATTTTTATAATATAAATACATAACAATAATTAAACAATACAATAAAGAAACAATTAATATTTGTAATATGACTCCAAATGTTTAGTTAATCATTAATCATTTGAATATTTAATTATACATAGGAGGAGGTATAATGTTTTCAATTGTTTTTGCATAAAAGGATATTGTGGTGAATTTATTTTCTTCAACTCATAAACTAAATGCAGTTGAGGCTTTACAATACTCTGGACAAAACCTTATAGCATTGATTAGTTTATTGATTCTATAAATATGTTGGTATTTACGGTTAGTGTAGTTAGTATTTTATTTCCTTTGTTAGGGTTGCAAGTTGCATGACTATTCCTCACCATCTATGACTCCTTTGACAAGCGAGATGGTTGACTTGTGCCACTCTTGGCGTAGATTCAATACCCAACTCGTGTAGCTATGAACTCTGGGATAGTTTTCTTGTTACTTGTTGTTAGCTTCTAAGAAGTTTAAGATGGTTATGTAGTGTTGGATCAACACTTCATTTTGAAAACATCAACAATTACCATTAGAAAAGGAAATATTATAGGGTCTTAGTAATAATATCAAGGATTTATGACAGCCCTTTTCAAATATAGAAAAACGTGCAAGATAATGCCTAAAAACTCAGTATACTACCATACATGTATATTTACTCTATGGTGAAAGTGGAAAATAAAATTTAAGTGCCTTCATGTTGGATCAGGAGGAGGAGCAGGTCCCACCTTCCATAGAGGACTTAGTTCCAGATGCCCGTACAAAGTTAACGAAGGGTAAAATTTTGTACAAGACATGTAGAACTACAAGACAAAGGAAACATAACCTTTGGCATAATGGGTTGAAAAGATAACCTGTAGGAAAAGAAAAATGGTACTCAAAGGAGAAGATAATGGAAACTTTTCCTCATATAATTTAGTAAACAATTTTTGGGACCAAAATCCTCTAAAATTGTGGAGGTCTGCTCCAAATTGGATCTTTATATTGTTTTTAATCTACATTAATACTTTCAAAGTGAAAAAAATGGAGGAATTAGCTTACAAGGCCATTTTTATCGGTCAGTACTAGTTTGGGGATTTAGGGTTTAAAACCTTTTCGAGCCATTTTGAGGTATTAAATGAATTGTTTTAGTAAAATGTATCTCAACAAAAGTGTAGTATCCAATGACGTTGTTCTACACATAGAGACCTTTCCAATGATGCAAGAATCATGTCAATCATAGTTAGCATGTAAAATTTATGCATCTTGGAGGTTGACCTACCATGTACAGGTAAAAATTCCACATTAGCCCCCATTATTCAATCATGAGGGGAAATCCACATGTCGGATATAAAGAATACTCTAGAATGGTCAAAGTTTTAACTCCAGTTGAGAGTTGAAGGAGTCAAACTTGAATCACAGTTGGCTATCCATTAGAGAAATTTCGAGGTCTAAAATGGGCCTCCTAAGGAATATTCTAAAATAATAGTGGAAATAATGAAATAAGATTAGATTACAACATCAAAGTTGAGAGGGAAAAAATAAAAAACCTACTTTTTCATCTTGTATTTTCAACTTATATCCTTATAGTTTTACTCGAATTTCGAGCAGTAACACTTGTTGGATGCAGAATTTAAGTCCTCATCCAAGGAGTCCCCATGTTGCATATTTTCGATGAACCTTGCTACATGAATAATTAAAAATACATTAAAAAAACGTGATTGCAATCAAGTTTTCATATATTTCTCATTTTTTGTGTAGCAGGATCCATCGAAAGTATGCAACACAAGTACGCATTTGATGAGGAATTAAATTATGGGTCGAACAAGTTCTCCTGCTTGAAATATAAGTAAAACAATAGGGAGATAAATTGAAAATATGAGTTGAAAAAGTAGTTTTTTTTTTAATCCTTTTACTTTTTTTCTCCAAAAATGGTGAATCCTCCCCCATGGTTGATATCATCAAATTGAATCATATTGGCTCTTATAAATTTGATTTCCGTTGTACATTTTTTTTTAAGCCAATTTTTTACCTCAAAATTTCTCTAATGAGGCTATGTTAAAACTAGGCCACTAGGAGGAGAAGGGTTCCATTCTATTTGGTTGTATCTTGCTCCATAATAGAGAAGAGAATTTGGGAGTGGGATTGAGAGAGTATAATAGAGGGAATAGCGTTATGTAGTAGCCGAATAGGCAATAGGTCACAAGTAACTCCATAAAGAGTGCCTTCTCCTTTATGCTTGCATTTTTCAACTCTAAAGAGAAAAGAGAGTAGAGCAAGATTGCCTTCCAATCGGCTTTTATCTCGTAAGGGTTTCCCAGAGAAAATATTTGTGTCCATTGTTAATGATGTATGAAAATTTATGTTTCATGCATCAAGAAAAATTTATTAATTAACAAATTTAGAATTTAAAGGAATTTAACCTTCATAGTATATATTTTTTCTTATCTTATTACATCTATTGTGATGAACTATTTCATGGATTATCCATGGAAGTTTACAAATGATGAGAGTAATGAGCTATAAGATTGAGGTCGAGGAAGCTAAAGGAAAAAAGAAAGAAGAAGATGTAAATTTAAAAATAAAAAATAAAATGAAGAGACATTAAGGAAATATTTGTGTCCATTGTTAATGATGTATGAAAATTTATGTTTCATGCATCAAGAAAAATTTATTAATTAACAAATTTAGAATTTAAAGGAATTTAACCTTCATAGTATATATTTTTTCTTATCTTATTATATCTATTGTGATGAACTATTTCATAGATTATCCATGGAAGTTTACAAATGATGAGAGTAATGAGCTATAAGATTGAGGTCGAGGAAACTAAAGGAAAAAAGAAAGAAGAAGATGTAAATTTAAAAATAAAAAATAAAATGAAGAGACATTAAGGAAAATTTAAAATACAAAGAAAATATTGAGCAATGCCCACTCGCTATAGATCCATTGCCTCAATTCCTATGCAAAAAAAAGAATACATAAAAATAAAGTAGATGAAGATATTTCAAGTCCCATGCAATGACATACATACACACTAAAAAATAAACTCAATGAAATAATATTTAAAAAAATTAAAAGGAAAGTAAAGAGGGCAGTAATAAACAATGTTGAAGAAAGCATAACTCCATGAAAAAAGTGCTCCCTCAACAAAGGTGCTCATGCAGGTGAATAACCTAAGCCATCCAAAATGGCTATGCAATATAATCCACTAAACTATATCTCAATAATTATACCTTCTATCACCACACCTACTCCTTGATGTGTTTCCTTACGAAATACTTCTCCTCTTGGGTGTTGACACATGTAATAAGGGTTAATACCCGCTCCACCATACCTGAGCTTGGCAAATTGTACGAATTATATGAATGATTATGAAGTTAGAAGATGAATCTTAACAAGATATACTTAAATTATGTCAATGGGCATGTCTCATTGTTCTATTTCATTAGACTTGTGTACATGTTTCTAGATTGATGACTATGGTGGGTCACTTAAACCACTCCTTCGAACAATTTATTTTGAAGGTATATGCCTTGGATTGAGTCTTGGTCATTTGGAGGGCATTGAGGAGACCACTTTAAAACCTAATGGAGCTTGTATCACTTCTTTTTGGGATGTTGGGATACTTTTGAGGTGGTTTCACCTGTGGGAGAGGGGGTTACAACCCTTAAAGATTATTTAGCACTTGAAGGATGAAACGTTACATCATTTGGAGGGAATATTTTACTATGAATCACATACACATGTCGTTTTATGTCATTTGAGTGAGCTATCCACTCTTTGAAGACCACGTATGCAAATTTCCACATGCATTTGTGGATGACATATAGCATTTAAGAACTTTTTAATCATTTTGGTAGCATTATTAGGCGTTTTTTGACTCAATAATTATTGTATCACGAGTATTTTATGCATCATGACATTATATATATGCTTTCAAAGAGAGAAATACCTTTTTATAGTTTCATAAGGATTTTACTAGATAAATATTTTTATTTTATTGAGAATGGTGCTAGATCTTTCATGTAAATAAGAAAAACACTTCTAATTTGGAATGTTTGCTAGAGCTTGTGGAGAACAAGAACCTCTCTCCTTTATTTATTTTCTTCTACCTTTTCCAGAGATGGATAATTATAGTGATTTCTGGGAAATATGTCTTATGGATTTTTTTACAACTTTTATGGATGGTGATGGTAAGGGCTTTGAAGATTAAAAGATTTTTTGAGTTAGTGTTATTTCTTAATATTGTTGGATTATATTTGTAAATAATTGTAAGTGCAATTGTACTTCTCTATTGATGTTGTTGCATTCCTTCTATATTTTTCTTGAACAAGTCCCTTTTTCAAAGCTCTTGGAATAGTAGAGTGTGTTCCATTTAACCATGTTTAAATTTGTAAGGAACTAGGTAGGACTTATAGGGTTTGTAGTGGATGATCCTAAACATCACCCTAGATCTACTAACATCCTCTTAAGGGATCCCTTCATTGACCTCATATGCCTAAAAAAATGGTAAGAATCGATGTTGTCCATTCTAGTCGGATCATAGTTTTATAAGTTAAAATTTTATTTATCTTTAGGTAAAATTTATTGTTTATTTAAAGTTATATTTAATTTTTATCTACTTTAATTTTCATAATTTATGAGATACATAAACCCTAAATATATCCATTGTTTTAGCCCTAATTTTTACTTCTTGATGAATTGTTTAAAGGGTTGAATTGCATTGTTATTGTCGTTAGTAGTTTTTAGATTTTCATTGCTTGGGGTTAAATATGAATTATATAATAACTTGATAAACCCCTATAAATCATCCTTAAACACATAAAACAAAAACTATGATTTACTTTAAGTACTCATCTAATCCATAATTTGTTTGTTACAACTCAATGGTAGTGATTTGGGTAGCTACCTAAGATGTCTTAGACTTGATTGTGTCTTGCATTAGGAACCCTAAGTCCTATTAGGGAAGCCTCCCTTGTGTTATACTTGTCCTTCACTGAAAAAAAAGTAAATTTGTTGCTTAGGTGATAATAAAAGCTCCTCTAATGTTCTAATAAACTTTACACCTTGTGAGGGCTTTTCACTAAGTTTCAAGATTTTGTGATAACAATTTTCATGAACTGAACCCAACTGGTACTGGAGTGGTTTCTTCACTCACCCATGATCAAAATTTATTTGGCTAGTAGTAATACCAGATTGATTTTCCACCTTCAAGGAATAAATGGGTAGACAATCACTTTTAGAAATATATGGTCCAAACCCCTTTAAAAAAAACAAACGGGCAAAAGAAAATTTATGAAATAATTTATATGCTTGTGGTTCAAACTCTTCGAAAAAATAAATAAATAAATTCATGAGTTCTTTTAGAGTGCATCTGAAGAAGTATTAAGCCAAACAGAGATTCCATAGTTGGCATAATTAAAGTGAATTTCCATGTATATGGTCAGAAAAGGTAATTAAGAATGAAAATTTCCAATGCACATGAAAAAATTTAAATCATAGCCATAGATTCTCCCAAATGGAAATTATTGATCGAAGCATGCATGAATTTTATACTTGTTTATTGTAACAATTTTATCATCAATTTCATATATTTTCCTATAATAATAATTATTATTTAGTATGGATAGATGGGATTATTTTGCTTTCATGATGTTCTCATGAAGTGAATCATGAAGTTCACACTTGTATGCACTTTAATAATAGAAAAATCATGATTGACCACCAATTAACATGTCAAATTTATTTTATTTTCTAATTTTTTTATCCAAGCATACTTCCTCATTCCTTAAACATATAATCAACCTTTGGAAAAAGTTATATTTCACACAAACAACTAACTTTATCAAGACTTTCATTTTATTAGTTATGGAGATGGATTATTATGAAGTTAGAAGATGAAGCTTAACATTATGCACTTAAATTATGTCAATTATATTTGATGTCACGCCGTTTTTCTATTGAATTGGACTTGTGTACATGCTTCTAGATTGATGACTAAGTTGGGTCACTTAAACCACTCTTTCAAATAATTTATTTTGAAGGGATATGCCTTGGATTGAGGTTTGGTCATTCGGAGGGCATTGAGAAGGCCACTTGTGCACATAATAGAGCATGTCTAACTTGTTTTTGGGACATTGGGCTAATTTTTAGGTGATTGCACATTTTGGGAGAGGAGGTTACACCCATTAAAGATGGTTTTTCACTTGAACGATGAAACATTGCATCATTTGGAGAGAACAATTTACTATGAATCCCATATACATGTCATTTCACACCATTTGAGTGAGTCATCCCCTCTTTGAAGACCACGTATGTGAATTTCCACATGCATTTGTGGAGGATATATTAGCATTTAAGAACTTTTTAATCATTTTGGTAGCATTATTAGGAGTTTTTTTACTCAACCATTATTGTAACATGAGTATTTTATGCATCATGACATTATCTCTAATGCGCGTGGTTCAAACTCTTAAAAATAAATAAATAAATAAATTCATGAGTGCTTTTAAAGTGCATGTGAATATGTATCAATCCAAACAAAGATTCCATAGTTGGCATAATTAAAGTGAATTTCCATGTATATGATCAGAAAAGTTAATAAAGAATGAAATTTTCCAATGCACATGAAAAAATATAAATCATAGCCATAGATTTTCCCAAATGATATGATTGATCGAATCGTACATGCATTTATAATTGTTTATTGTAACCATTTTATCATCAATTTCATATATATTCATATAATAAATAATTATTATTTAGTATGGATATATGGGATTATATTTTGCATTCATGATATTCTCATGAAGTGAATCATCAAGTTCACACTTTTATGCACTTTAATAATGGAAAAAGCATGCTTGACCACCAATTAAAATGTCAAATTTATTTTATTTTCTATTTTTGTAGTCAACCATACTTCCTCATTCCTTAAACCTATAATCAAGCTTTGAAGAAGGTTAGATTTCACCCTAAAAACTGACTTTATCAAGAATTTCATTAGATTAGTTATGGGAATAAATGATTATGGAGTTAGAATATGAATCTTAACATGATTTACTTGAATTATTTCAATTATATTTGATGTGAGTCATTTTTTCTATTGCATTGGACATGTGGACATGCTTCTAGATTGATGACTATGTTGGGTTACTTAAACCACTTTTTCAAACAATTTATTTTGAAGGGATATGCCTTGGATTTAGGCTTGGTCATTTAGAGGGCATTGAGGAGTCCACTTGCACACTTAATAGATCTTGTCTCACTTCTTTTTGGGATGCTAGGCTACTTTTTAGGTGATTGCACCTTTTCAGAGAGGAGGTTACACCCCTTAAAGATGATTTTACACTTGAAGAATGAAACATTGAATCATTTGGAGATAACATTTTACCATAAATCCCATACACATGTCATTTCATGCCATTTGATTGATCATCCACTCTTTGAAGACCACGCATGCAAATTTCCACATACATTTGTGGAGGACAAATTAGCATTTAATAACTTTTTAATCATTTTGGTAGCATTATTAGGAGCTTTTGACTCAATAATTATTCTATCATGCGTATTTCACACATCATGACATTATCTGTAATGCTCGTGGTTCAACCTCTTCGGCAAAATAAATAAATAAATTCATGAGTGCTTTTAAAGTGCATGTGAATATGTATCAATCCAAACAAAGATTCCATAGTTGGCATAATTAAAGTGAATTTCTATAAATATGGTCAAAAAAGGTAATTAAGAATGAAATTTTCCAATGCACATGAAAAAATATAATTCATAGCCATAGATTTCCCCAAATGACATGATTGATCGAATCATACATGCATTTATACTTGTTTATTGTAACCATTTTATCATCAATTTCATATATATTCATATAATACATAATTATCATTTAGTATGGATATATAGGATTATTTTTTGCATTCATGATGTTCTCATGAAGTGAATCATCAAGTTCACACTTTTATGCACTTTAATAATGGAAAAAGCATGCTTGACCACCAATTAACATGTAAAATTTATTTTATTTTCTATTTTTTTAGCCAACCATACTTCCTCATTCCTTGAACCTATAATCAAGCTTTGAAAAAATTTATATTTCACCCAAACAACTGACTTTATCAAGACTTTCATTAGATTAGTCCTTGCCCCACTAGGGACTATAGTAATTTTTTATATAACAGTTATCAATTTATGCATAGATCTAATGGTTATTATTTTATGTTCCCACTGGGGTCTTTCCTTCTCTATGTATGATGCTTGATTGTGACTAAAGGAAATCACATTAGTAATCAGGTTCCTTGCACCCACAACAAGTAATGCAAGTTAGATTCTACATAGAGTTTTGTGGAGACATATGAAATGAGTTCCTTCCACTAGAGCCTCTACACCTTCTAAAACATTCGCATGGTTTCTTTGACTCGCATGAGTCCCTAATGATGCATGTGAATTTGCACCCACTTCCATTGAAAATTCCTATTAAAACTGCTCCAAGTGCAACTTTGTTTCCATACAAAGGTGGCATAGAACTTCTTCGTTGGAGAATTTTCGAGGGGCCTTCCCACACAACATGGTTTCCATGGAATCACAACCCTAATACCTCATTTTAAATATATATGTTCTTCTACACAATGTGAAATTTCAATTGGTTCCACAATAGGAGATTGTTTCCATGTCTATACCATTTCCCTTAACATAGGATTCAATCCATACATAAAATGAGCATCATTTCATTGATTACTGTCCATGTAAGAGACATGCTTGTCTAGCTCCATGAACCTTATCTTTTACTCCTATACTATTTTATTTCCTTGAACTAAAGCATGAAAATATCCTACCGATTATTCCTCATAGCACATTGGAAAATACTTTTTCCGAAACCTTTTTTTGAACAAAACCCATGATAGTGTGTTTAGAGTGAGGCGCAATTATCTTTCCAAGTTACCCCATTGGTTCAAGGCATTGCCCCTAAGATGAAATATTGTTATTTTGGCCTTTCATTTTCAAGAATAATCCTTTAGTGTAGAAAACTTGGTGATTCCTTTTAACCATGCCTTTGCACATTCACTAGCACAACCCCCAACAAACTGAATTGATCTTTTAGAGCTATCTAGTAATTCCCTTGGGTAGATGTCTATGTTATGATTTCCTTCACCCTTTAGGATTTCCCACCTAAATGCATGGGGATCCACTTTCACCTCTATAGCTTGGAACCCCTTTAAATTATTATTTATTTCCTTAAGGGAGTGCAACACGATAGCTAGCTTAAGTAATGGTCATGGTAGTTTAGTATTGGTGGTTGTTGTAATGACATTCCCTAGACTGAATTTCCTAATGTCCTTACCATTCTAAATCACTAATTCTCTCGCTATGATTACATAATACCCTTGAAGTCCTTTAAAGTATATTAATTGGGTTACCTCCTTCGTTATCAACTACCCAATTGAATGTTTCATCTCCCAATCAGTCAGAAACAAACTCTTCAACACCCAATCTCGGGCAAACCTTCAAGGTTTTCCTATCCATCCATGCCAAAACATCTAGACAAGAATCCCAATATTCCCAATACTAAATCCAAGAATCTCAAGTCCAAACTTACCCCAGTCACATAATATAGTTCAATCCTTGCATATTTGGTTTTCCTCCTCTCAAACCCGAATATATCCCCCCAACCCCAAATGTTTAGAATAATTTAATATCCCAAACCACCTTCCCTTTATCCCTCTTCCATCATTTATTCTTGAAAGTATCACTCTCCCCAAATCAAGGATCTTACCTCTCTTATTTTTTGCGGTAGTTTATCCTAACTTCATATTTAGTCGTTAATCTCTCTCAAGCATATGATATAAACACATAATTAAATTAATTCAATGAATTCAAATTTAACTTCCTTTCTAACTTAACAAATTAAAATTAGATTTAAACATTAACATTTCAATTTTAACATTAACATTAACAATAGATTTCAATAAAAAACTAATGAATTAACATTAAAATCCTATAATTAAATTTCACTACAAACAATAGACACAACCATACAAATAATATTATAACAATACTAGCATGCATGCACAAGGTATATATATTGAAGAGAAAAATCACGTCGAATGAATAATTCCTATATATTTACAACTTGATAGATGGTGAAATAAATCTTGTAAGCCATTAAAATTGATAACATATACTAATAGCATAACAATCATTTATCGTTTTTTTAACTAGAACAAGATTTTTTGAAGAATTGGTAACTTCCAAAGATTAGTTATCATTATTAAACTATATACAAATATTTCATAAATGCTACAAATGGGACAATTAAAATATATCTCCAAAGAATTGAACCCACATAGTTGAATAAATAAAAGTTTCATCAAACCACTCAAGCTAAGATCCTTTGAGAGAGTAACAATTATTTATCAATAAAAAGAAATCAATGAATTAAACAATACACCTAGATATTAGAACTAAATTAGACATTTAACACAGAAAGGGGATGAGTTAGGAACTAACATTACATGACTAAAACCCAATAATACTTTTGACTACTCCAAAAACCTCAGCTTCCTGACATGTTTCCATCTTCCAAATCATATTCCTCCCATATTTGACTACCCTAAAGCAACAGCTATATTAGCCTAGCTCTAAATAGAACCCATAAGTGGATGTGTCAACTAACTTGACCAAGATTTCCTATTAGGTAACTATAAATCACCATCACACATCTAGGGGAGCATGACTTAACACCATCTAGGTTTTAGAGGAAAATTGTGGGAAATGCCTTTACCTCTCTTGATAGAACTAAAGTCAACTCCCTATCATGAACCATATTGGGCTGATTTTTTATAACATATTTATTATTAAATATCTAGTTATATAGTCCGACCACTTAAAAACACACACTTTCCCAATATCATAATAATACATGTAAACCTATATATAATAACATAAGTATGATTCATGTCATACCATTTTTCATTTGATGTGCCTGACATTGACCACTTACTATCACACTTCTTTGGATATTACATAATCCATTCAACTTGTATGATAGTTCTCAACATGATGTCATGCATAAGAATATACTATTTACATGTAATTATATTTAAAACACATTAGTAGACTTGATATTGTAACACTTCCTCCTATATCTACCCACATTAACTAGCCTACCTTAGGTAAACATGGGTTGAGGGCTACTATGGCATGCCTCAATCTCCTAGATAACCTTAAGTAATTGGAATTGATAAAAAAAAGACCTTGTTGACATCCCTTAGGTGTTATAGGACCCCCAAGAGCTAAATCACCCTTCCAGGTGCCCATATCCTGAGTTAACTTCCTTTTTCAATGAACTAGACCCCCAATCTCTCCCATGACAAGGTCTCCATCCAAATGGAACCCTACAGTCTTTCTCATAGGCCTTCTTCCTAGTGACAACAATCTTTTTTTAGGCAGTTTTTTGTGAGCGACCCCAAGATCTGGGCCACTTTTTCATGGCTAGGATCCGTACCTCTACTCAAAACTTAGGGAAACTCCCAGAAATGATAAATAACATAGAGACAAAGCCTCTAGCACAAAAATTAATTAATGACTTGACCTAGCCTGGTCTAACCATGACAGACATTCCATCAAATACATTGATAACATGAGATCTACAGGTCATGAATGCATATCTAAACATAGGGATCTAAAACTTATCTGAGGTTTACAAAGAAGGACTAATTACCTCCCACAATAACTGTAATAACACCTATTAGGTCATGTACTTGTGAACCATTCATTTATCAATCAAACATGATAAGAACCATAAATTGAATCTGTCATAAAACCATGCTTATAACCAACATATAACCAAATAAATAAAAATGATAGAATATCCATTAAAGCCACATAATAACAAGAAAATTTAATTGTGAAATATAAGAGGACATTAAATATCATTTACTATGAAAAATCCAACCAAGTCAGGGACTTCCACATACCACCCGATCATAGATTGGATTGAACCAAAACTTCCTTTCAGCCAATCACCCTTGTGCCATATTCCAGGCATGAATGTGGGATATCATGGGATAAACCAATACATAAAAAACCAATGGAATAAAAAGGTTAAACCACATCCACCCTCACACTATCATGATTTCACCTAAACTGGTCCTAAGGTCACAAAACAAAACTGAGCTTGGATGCCCCATAATTTCTTTGCCATCCTTTGAGGAATTTTCCTGTCCTTTTGAGGGCTTCCTGAAAAAATATGTAACAACCTTCAGGGTAAATGTGCATAAAAAGAAACATAATAGGAACAAAAATATAATAAACATATCACCCATCAAAATCCATATATACATTAGTACATTTGCACATGAAAATCAAGGGAATGAATTTTTGTTTCATTAATAAATGCAATGAACCAACCAGAGATGGGACTACCACATTCCACCCAACCATAGATTGGCTGAGCCAAGTATCTCTTTAGCCAATCACCCTCGTGCCATACTCCAAGCATGAAAGTAGGATCTCATAGAACACATCAACCAAAACTCATCTAGGGCTTCTAGAGGCCACCCACCTCAACCCATAAAACAATGATTCCACCTCATGGTCGTACATCACCAAAAACCATCATCAAATTGGTGTCCACCCAAGCCTTACAGGGCTTCCAAAGTGTTTTTCCAACCAAGGCTTCCAAAACTAGTAACTTAACCCACAACTTATAGAGGGCTTCCAGAGCATTTGTCTAACCAAGGCTTCCAGGACTAGTAACTCAACCCGCCAAGGGCTTCCAAAGCATTTGTCCAACTAGAGCTTCCAGGACTAGTAACTCAACCTAAGATGTTACAAGTATTCCAGAGTGTTTGTTCAACGAGGGCTTCTAGGACTACTAACTCAACCCAAGCTATGTAAAAATGAGAATCAACCAGAACAAAGCAATGAAGTAAACCCACAATCACCATGCCTATGCAGGAAATGGCAAGGCTAGGCAATCGACTATCAATCCTGGCCATTCTCCATGCACAACCAAGAAACAAAATGCATGTGCCATGCATGCCAAAACTAGTGAAGAAATCATACATGCAACTCGGTGCCTGCAAGAAAATCTAATGTAGTTGTTGATGTCGATGTCTTCTTTCACTTCCTTTCTCTTCTTTTTCCTTTTTGCTCCAAGAATCCAAGTATGCCACACCCTCCAAGAGTGTTATAAGAAAACTCTAATTCTCCAAGAATATCAGAGAGAGAGAGAATAATGAGAGAGCTCCAAAGCTAAACTCACCAAGTCTTTCCCACTGATCCTCATAAGCCTTTCTATTAATGAGACCCCTATTTACTTCATTTTTCATTATTTTCCATTGTTTTCCTTTATTTTCCTCCTCACATGCAATATGTTACCTTTCACCTCCTTTCTCTCCTAATTTCCATTGTTTTCATAAATAAATGTGCCAAAAATGCATTTTTGCCTCTTTAATGCCTTAGCCATTGCCTTTGCCAATTTCCTTAGCCATAAACAACCAAATGAACATCCCCTAGGATGTCTTTCCTAGCATTCAGGTTGGAATATGTGTCCCATCATCCATGGTATTTATATATTTTTACATGGAATTTTCACCAGGGTTATTGCAAAATCCATCTCCACTCCCAACCTTTGGGATTTTCATGAGACCACCTCTCCCAAATCCAAAACCTTTCAGCAATATAAAGCTCAACCACAAATGAATCCCATCACACCAAGGTTATCCAGAAATAGCAAGGCAAGGCTAAAACCATTGTCAAAACTTGGAAAACCCCATGCCAATGGAAAAAATGAACCAACTACACACATGCATATAGCATGCATGCCAAAACCATCTAGGAAATCATACATGCAAACTGTTACCTACAAGTATTCCTATTGAAGCCACTTGATCCAAATGTTCCTTGTTTGATCCTTGTTTTCCTTTTCTTTCATTTGTTTTCATTTTCCTTCCTTTTCTTGCTTGCTTTCCTTCTCCTATTGGTGTTCTTCTCCTCTCTAAGACTAATTCCAAAACAAAACTGACAAAAGGCTACTAACCAATGATCCGATGTACTTTTATTACTGATGTCTCTAATTTCATCATTTTCCCTATATTTTCCTTCAATTTCCTCCTCACATGAAACCTATGACGTTTCACCTCCCTTTTCTCTTAATTTCCTTTATTTTCATAAATAAAATGCCAATAATGCATCTTTTCCTTTTCAAATCATTTGCCAAATCCTTTTACAATTTCCTCTTAGCCATAATAAACAACAAGTAATGCCCACTAGGATACTTTTCCCAACATTGAACTTGGAATGTGTCCCATGACCTTGGTCTTATTTTTCCTTTATAAACTTTATTACATGAAATTTTAACCCGGGGTTGTTACAAACCTCCCCCCCTTGGGGGAGCACCTTCCTCAGTGTTCTATGAAACGTACAACTAAAAAAACCGTTGAAAACCAAAACATACTGCTTATGGAGCTTTATAACACAGCTCATTGCAGTATTTACAATGACCACTAGATGAGAACATGACAATCGTACAATTTAATAGAGCTTTATAACATAGATTCTCATTAAGATATTTACAATGACAACCACATATATTCATACACATTTACTTCAACCAAAAAATAAACATACTATCTGTGGAGCTTTATAACACAACTTAATATAGTATTTACAATAATATACACATATGCACATTTTCGCTAACCAACAAATAAAAGGATATAGTTCCCATATTAGCAACAAGAGAATCTAAATGCTCACACCTCCACCCTTAATGTAATACCATGATTCACCTTCTTCCAAGGAAGTCCAGAATCCACTGCCAAAGTAAACATGTATCCAATGTCTAATGCCACAATCCTTTTCCTACCGATTCCCTCAGTGAATAGTTATCGACTCATTGCTTCAGGGTACACTCCTAATGTGCATCTGATTCCATATGGAAATGTTAAATACCAAAATAAATCCATTCCCCGACATTCCTTTATCTACTACACAGACCCTAGGCAATTTGGTTACCCCCTTATGTGTATTCACTCACCTTCGAAGTTCCTCGACGTCCCATTTCCTAGGCAATTCATCCCTTGACAAGGTTTCCTTGCATTAGAGGGTCCAAAAACCAAGGCATATCCCTATCTCAAAACCATAATATTATTCATAGCATGCTCATGGAAATCAAGAGACATTATTGGGTACTAGTGTCCCACAATGGATTTTCTCTTGAATGCCTTACCAGCATATCGCTGCATGTTCCAATTCCTTTTGTCACTGTTAATTCTTGCAGTCAATTTCAACCACCCACACTAGGCATTTTTAGCCAACCAAATCAAGCATTTACAACCATACTTTTATATACCACGAACATAACTATGATTACACCCAAAAAGAGCTGAAATAAATTTAAATAATACCTCATTGGTGGTCTGTCAGTGAGGTACACTTGAAATTCTATTTACTTTCCATCACAACAAGTCAAACTAGATTTCTAATCAAATCATCATGTATAAATGTATCACATCTAGTTAGCTCAAAAGACAACCATCATAAATCACATGCAACCATCATAAATTAGAGTCATAGATCACATGCATAATTAAAATTGAAATAAAATATTGATACTTATCTTTCAAATGATTCTTTTTCTTCTACCTTTACTCTTTATCCTTTCTGTACACACACTGAATTGGTTTCTAGACCCGGCAAGGACCCAGTTCCTTCTCTTTAAGCAATAACAAAATCTAGAGACTAAACCGCCTCCTCCCTCAATATCAACAACAAGGGTATCCCAAGATTAAACCTCCTCAACCCTTAATAGCAACAAGGATATCCCGAGACCAAACAACCTCAACCCTCAATATCAACAATAAGGGCATGTAGAGACAAAATTGCCTCAACCCTCAATAGATAAAAGGGTATCCTGAGATTAAACCGCATCAACCCTCAATAGCAATAACAAGGCCCAAACAATCCCATGCGTTCTTGTCCCATCACATTGTACAACAAAATACACATACACAGTGTTCCAAAACACATATACCTACACCTAGTGTACAATGCCACACATACACCAACACTCAGTGTACAATACCATGCATACACCCACACCCGGTGTACAACACCACACACACACCCACGCCTGGTGTGCAACACAATGCATATACCTACACCCATTATATGACACAACACATACACCTACACAAGTGTACAACACAATACATGCACCTACACCCAATGTACAACATGACACATACACCTACACTTGGTGTACAACACAATACATATACCTACAAACTATACAATACCACGAATACACCTATTACGATATAATGACTGCACAATACTCGTAGCACCATACCAAATATACACAACACAACATATACACAATACCACATGTACACAACACCACCTTCACATGGTGTACATAGCACCCAATGTACACAACACCACATGCAAAACATGTGCACAACTACACATGTACATAGCACCACATGCAATATGTGTATGCAACAACACATGTAAACAATACCACATGCAAGACATTTACACAACACCACCTGCACACAACACCCTATGTACAACATGTACACAACACCACATTCATGACATGTACACAACATCATCTACACACAACATCCCATGTACAACATGTACACATACAAAATGCGCACAACACCATCTGTACACAACGCTCCATAAATCAAATGTACACAACACCACATGTATACAAAATCACATGTACAACATGTACAACATATATACCATAGTAGTATTGCATATCCAAAGACCACACACTTACTCTACTAAGAAACCTTGACTCTAGTTTCTTTCCACCATCCATGCTTGTCCCATCATTTCATTGATTGCACTACTTTCATTCAACTAATGTATCCTTCAACATAACCTATCCATGACATAAACATAGACATACTATAATCACATAATATCAACTCATATCCACATGATATTGACCTCATAGATTTATCAAGGCAACTCTTCCACTTGATTCCTCATAAGACCTGGAACCTCTTCATGTCATTCACTTGTAGATGCAATCATTCCTCCATAAGAATGATCCCTGGTGACCCTGTCAAACAACAAAATACATATATATATACATATATAATCATTAGCATAAAACAATCATGATCCCTGTCGACTGCGTAAGACAACGACATACATACATACACATATACATATATATATACATCAACAAAATCATGACCACAACATAATTGCCAGATATCATAAGGTCAAGGATAAGAGAACTCCCTTTATCCATCACTAGTAGAAAATGATGAAATTGGTGACTAGGTGACTAAAAATGTTAGTCACCGCAATTAATTCGAGTGAATTACTACTAAATTTGAACAATTTTAATTGAGTGAACCAAAAATGACTAAATTAAATGAGTAATTTAGTTTAGGGATAAAATATATGACTAGATAATAAGTGACCAAACTAAAAATGACTAACTAAAATGACTAATTTAGTCGAGGACTAAAATATATGACTAGATAATAATTGACAAAATTAATAATGATTAACGTAAATGACTATTATAGTCCAAGAATAAAAATATGACCAAATAATAAGTACAAGAAGTATGTGAATTAGTCATTTATGTTAGTAATTTTTAATTGTGTCACTCTAGAAATGGAAAATTGCAATTTTGATACTAAATTGTTTCATTTCACTAAATGTTTCTAAGAATCCATCTGCAATGTTAAAATTTAGAGACAAAGGGATCTTTGAATCCATCTACAACATTAAAATTATAAATACCCTTTAGTCTCTAAATTTTAACACTGCAAATGGATTTAGATATTCCCAACATCAGTTTGACATTCCTTCGTCATCGGTACAATGCTCTCCTTCACCAATTCGTCCAAGGAAGGCAAGGAAAATGACACTTGATATGAAGGACAAGGAAAAACATAATTCGGAGAAAGTCGTAACTTCTGAAACTTATGAAAACCCTAGGAAAGTCATAATACATTATATGTCTTTCTCCAATCTCTAGGATGAAAGGGAAACCAAACTCAAAGTGAGACAACCCCAAGAAGAGTTTTGGATCCCATCACAAATGGCCTCAATCCCTAAGATAGCTAAAAATAAAGGACCTGAACAATGCACAATTGGAGTAGGGGTTAGGGTCTCTGAATCACTAGATGAATACCCTACAAAATTATTAACATTTCTTTCTAAATACCTAGAAGGCCCAAAATCTGAGGCAAGGTGACCTTTCGATCTAACTTCCAAATGTGAATGGATAAAATCCTTTTTGTTTCCTTGTTTTTTTCTGCCAAACTAGTAAGAAACACCAATAGGTTGAGAAAACCACTATTGGTGCTCCATTAAGATGTTAGGTGAAGTAAGTTAGTCCTTTCATCCACTTCAATACTTCATCAATCCACTATCCCTTTTCTATGTGCTCCATCAGCAAGTGAAAGAGTGAGATGTCAAAATATGAATGGTTGCAAGTTGGAATTTTTGTCACTACTTTGTTGTGAGTAAGCCTGCATATCTGCCAATCAAAGACATCTTCTATTATATAAAATGTTGGCAGGAAATGATACATGATTTTTTGATCCACCCTTGCATTGGGCTATGTTAATCAAACCACAAAATGTTTCCCTTCTTTGCTTCCAACTCTATCTTGAGGACTGATCTAGTATACAATGATAGAATAGCCATTAAAGCCACATAATAATAAGTACATTTAATTATGAAATATAAGAGGAAATTAGATATCATTGACATATGAAAAATCCAACCAAGTCAGGGACTTCCATGTACCACCAGACCATATATAGGGTTGAACCAAAACTTTCTTTCAACCAATCACCCTTATGCCATATTCCAAGCATGAATGTGGGATATCATGGGATAAACCAATCCATAAAAAACCAATGGAATCCAAAGGTTAAACCACCTCCACCCTCACACTATCATGATCTCACCTAAAATAGTCATGAGATCATGAAACAAAACCAAGCTTGGATGCCTCATAATTCATTAACCATCCTATTGTAGCGGCTACAACCACCCTCCAAAATTTTTCCTTAGCTTCGTGTTGGAGCCTCCCTACCAACTTTTCACAACAGCTTGTCTTGCTTTGACAAGTTCACAAGCTTCTATTTTTTGCATACACAAAGGTAGCTTGTCGATCACAACTCGATGCATTCCCCTCATAGTCTAATCACCTAGACTTGGTCCAGCTGTAGGCTGACCAACTCCCCCAAGAAGTTTTGCAATTCAAGAGGGAAACTAGCCTTCCCTCGAGAAATTGCACAATCCTTACTAGTAGCCTGCTGGGCTCTAGAATTGCGCAATTATAGCAGTCAAAAATCACAGTGAAAATTACGTAATTTTCCCTAGTAGGGATGCTTAGCCTATAATTTTCTCAAATCTTGGCAGCATTTAGTTGCTCTGCCCATAAAATGTGCAAATCTCCTGGGCAGCTAGCCCAACTCCCAGCCAGAAATGTACATTTTCTTCCAGCAGTCGAATAACCTCTTGCATGTGTAGATGAGTTGACCGGTTCCTTGTGAGACTAAGCCAAACAAACTTGCATGCATGGGTTGCTTCTCCCAAGGTAGCATGCAAAGGCATCCCTTGTTTTAGGGATCTATTTTTGGGTAGTTGGAGGTTACATGCAAGGATCACTTCAGAAACATCCCACCAAATGTCATTTTACCTAGATTTGTGGCATGCGTGTCACAACATTAATGTTATCAAAACTAATAAACCACATGTTGCAGAACTCATTCGTCACATCTACCTTGTAGCTCTGACATCCCACATCACATCTAGTAGCTATCGGCAAATTCAGCTCAACTGTTTTGGGGTAAGCCTGCTTTCCATGCCTTGTGTTGCATTTTTGACGCTTTTTGTGTTTTGATTCATATGAATGTTGTCTACTTTATTTCACTAAATGCTTGTTGTCGTTTTGATACATACTAGCCTGTTCTAGCACCATTTCAGTTTTCATTTCCATCTCACTCCTGCTGCATGCATGAAACTATTTTGCACGAAAGGTCACCGATTCGGCAACTCGCCTCACCCATATGCATGTTTTTCTGTTTTTTGAATCTGTCATTCACCGTTTACATGCATGATCATTCAATTATTCTTATAGTCGGTATCACCATGCATTCGCATTCACATTCGCTTTTAGTTTCCCATCAGCGAGTCTAGGTAGCCTTGGCCTGGACTCTACCTCACCAAGACATCATTGCCCAATCGTGAGAGGGAAGGTTCTACCTTCCTCTCTAGAAATGCGCATATTTTCGTAGCCACTATCCTCCAGGACTATTTTGTACATTTCTGAGGGATAGTGACTGCTGACCTAGAAAATTGCGCAATGCAGTCACTAAGCCTGCAGTCATTTCCAACTGAAATTGTGCATTACACAATTCCAATAGTCAACAGTCAGGCTAGACTATGCATTGAACAGTTCAAGCAGTCAGTCAGCCTCTCAGCAAGCCTAGACTCTGCCTTGCATAGTCTTCATAGTTAGTCTCCCAACCTCCCGACCGAACCCTCATGATTAGTTACACAAGTATCACAGGTGTTCATCTACCTCTCAGCAGAACAGGTACAATGGTTTCCAAGGGATAAGAATAAAAGACACCATTCAGAGTACACTTGGGGATGCAGTCGATCAAGTTTCTATGAGCCTTCCTACTCATTAAGACATCAAGTTCTTCATAGACGAGGACATCGAGATATGTTGATAGCAGCATCACAGCGAGCAACATCATGAATAAATCTGAAGGAAGCATACCAAATGCAACGAATGCAAGAGGAAGGTTGTTGACAACACAGAGGCATAACAAAGTTTCGAGCTAAATTAGATCTACTAATGATGAAATAAACTTTAGAGACTTAGGCTATGAGGTGACAGTGCGACATGAATATCGTACGAAGATAGAGGATGGAACAAATAAGGAGTTGCATGTGCTAAAACATCAACTCAAGGAATAACATGAAGTTGCACAAATAGATGAATGGTTTACAACAGGAATAGGAACAACAATGGGCACAACATACACTCATGAATGAAACTTTGCACGTACAAGTTAAAGATCGATCCCAGTGGCTGGCACGGAGCAGACATTGTGAGCAGTGTTGTTGACTACGTGCAAGGGATTCAGCATCATGTATTCCATTGGGTGCATGCATTCAATCCAACCCATTCAGCACACACATCAAGGAAAAGAAAAGAAGTAAGTCCAACTGGAGTTGAATATGTACCTCGAAAAGTTGATGCGCATGACCACCAACACACACTTGAAGATTAGCACGGACACTATGCATCAGTGTGTTTTCGGTTCAACCACACCATAGAAGACCATGCACATGTTAGCAGATGGGTTGGATGAAGGAACCGAACCAATGCATCAGTTGCAACGGAGGCAAGAGTTTGCTTCAGCATGATGTCACCATGGGGTGCATGCACACCATCACGAATGACCAAGTTTGGCATCATTTCACCACCTTTTCCACCATAAGCATGTCAAAGAGTCGGTCTCATGACAACAAACTGAGTGTCAATGGTGTATTGCATGGCTTTCTCAAGCCATTTCGTCTCACATGAGTACATGTGCATTATAATGTAACATCATGTCAAGTGTAAGTTAAGTGCCGATAGTTGGATGTAACAGTCATAGAGTAGATGAAGAGTCATCAGGGTAGTTGAACTATAACAAAGGGGAATGTCAAGGGTCACCCCACCCTTTCCTATAAATAGTCTCTCATAACTCATTGTAAAGGCTTTTGGTCAGCCAAGATTTCGATAAGACTATCTTGGAGAGAGCTTGGTAGTATTGTAATGCGCCTTGGATTCCCCACTACACGGAGCTAGTACATCTCTCTAAAGGGGCAGGCCAATGTGGTTGTAACACTCCACTATTGGGACTAGTGGTTGGACATGGATGTATTGCATGACTGGAACTTACACTTATTTATATAATAAGAGCCATCACGTTCCATGCATATGTCATACTGTATTCCATCTATCTTGTTTAATCTAAATGGTATATGTATCTATTTTCTTACACATGCATGTATGGACTATTCTGTATAAGTATGTATGGATCTTACTTAAATGTGTTGATTGGTTTAGCCATCACTGTGGATTGTTAGCTAACTGGCTTTCCAACTTGTGATGTATCTTCGCTCATGTGTTCCCTTCCCATCCGAGTACTATTAAAGGTTGCAAAGGGGTGCATTCATCTCAACCCACATGTGTTAGAACCTCTCATGCACCTTCCTTGACTCATTGCTGCTATCACACCCTTGCTACCAAAAGAGTCATCTTACTTTCCTCTATGCGAAATTACAGTCAAGGCATTACTGTACAACCCACTATCGGGACTCCTACACCAAACAGTCTAAGGTATAATTGGGACTTCTTACTGGGGAGATCCCCTTGACATGTTGGTGGGTCCAACACTATGAACATTTTTGGTGCTAGAAGGAGGGCCAAATAACAAGTTGTGTCCTCTCATCCCGTTTTGAACCTTTGCATACCATTCATGGATTCTTGCACTCTTCTCCCTACGCAATGTTTTTCGAATCATGAAGATGTCACCATCACGATGTAGTTTTTTGATCACTTGTCCACTTACATGTATTATGGTGAACGCGAAGTGGCCTGCCTAAGTAATTACATGACTTTATTTCCATGCTTCATGAGGAAGATGGGTGTTTTGATGAACAGGCTAGTTTACTACTTGCATACACGCTTCGTGAATCTCCACTTCAATGGTTGTGTAGCCTACCAGCTGATAGCATGCACTCACTTGAGCACTTTTGTGATCTCATTGATGACACTTTATATAATTTTGATCCATACCATCTTGACCAAAAACTGTTACAGTAACAGAAGGCTCCACATGAATCAATTATGGATTTTTGGCAGTGCTTCCATGACTTGCAGTTTCAAGCTCCGAGGAGCCAAATGAAATTTTCCTATCTTTGGTACTAAGTCAAGTATTTCCTTAAGAAATTTGCCCGTCCCAAGAAGAAGCTTGAAATCAAGCCTCACTCAACATTCTTCAGTGATGGAGCTACACAATCTCGTGTGGATGTGGTCATTGTCTTGACTGACTTTCCGCCATCCCCTCATCCAACAACTCCACCACTATCGAGTGATGTTCAGGATCATGCTCACACACTTGTTCAGCTTGCACATCTTCCCAACATCACTTCACTCAATTTTCACACAATGTTGGTTGTGAGTCCTTCGAGTTGTCATATGAATTTTGTTCCATGACCTCTATCTTCACACTCAGTTGTTCGTCTGGATGATACTGTCTTGTGTTCTTCCATTCCAGACTCTTCAATTGTTATGAGCGAGGAACAATCCACTGATGCAGTTGGTGTTGCACAACCAACATGTGTTGTCATTCATGAAGAGTATGAGTGAGAGCTTGAGCATCAAAACTCAACGAAGGATGACTCCCTTCCATCCGAGCCCCCTTCATTCTTTCCTAACATCTTTGGTGAACCTGCCATCCATGATTTTGCATGTGTGTCTTCATCCACAGATGCAACCATTTTTATCACTCACACGACTCACCGGATGTCTATCCATCATTTGAAAATGGAGAGGATAATTTATTCATTGAAAATCCACTTGATCTTTCATTTTTCTGGAAACGCAGAGAATGATTTTGTTCACTATTCATCTACCCCTCTATTTGATTCATCTGATCATGAGGATGCTGATGAAATCATTGGTTTTTCTGATCATGGTGGTTGTGATCCATTTACTCCCATATTTGATCATGATCATGACTCTACCAAAATTGATCTTTTGAAGCCACTGGTTTATGATGATCTATCTGATGATGAAATTGAAACACCCAAGACTGTTGAGGCACTCCAACTCAAGTTGATGATTATGTCAGGTCCTCGCTCTCTTGGGGCTAGTCTCACTTTCAATCAGGAAACTATTCAATCACCTAAGGATCCTCATCACTCATTTGTATGCATTGAAGATCAATCTCACACAGAGATCATACTTCCTCCACTTGAACTGCACGATACCATCACTCATGCATCGGAGGAATCTTACATTGCAAGCACTCATTCACAACACAAGTTATCTTTGTTTCTTTTGTTTGCTTGCATGTCACAGTCAAGAGTGTTCTTATGCTTCAAAGTTGTACGCAGTGTCACAAAATGCTATGATAAGTCCATATATTGTTCATCATTCTTTTGTACTCACCTATGTCCTGTGCGCACTTTGAAACACGAAGTGTGGTTGTCTTCATTGTTATATCTTTCTTGTTAGATTTTAGGCTTCTGTGGAAGTTTTTTGCAGTGGTATGATCCGGATTGTCCACAGTCTTTTGTTCATTGAGTCAACATTTCAACATCAGGACAAATCAGAAGGATAGAAGATGAATGAAAGATTGTTGAGAGAAGAAGACATGAACCTAGATATAAATAAACTAAGAACCCCAATTTTTATAAGGGCCGACACTTGATTTCAAGAAATTAAATTAATTAATTATTTAATTATTCAAAAAATGGCTCATGATTATTTCAATTTATCTATTGATTATTTTAGTTTAGTTAATATTTATTTAACTAATTAATATGAATTTAAGTTATTTTTATTTAATTATACCAATTTAATTAAATTAATAATTAATTTTTTTTTAATTAAATGAATTAATTTTTATTTAATTGATTTATATAAATTGCTAATTTTATTTAATGATTATAATATTACTTTATTTTATTTTTTTTATTTATATTTAATTTATTTATTTATTTTTTTATAATGGTTTAAAAACTAATTCTATTTTGTCATATTATTAATATATTGTTAAATTCATATTTTGATTATAATTAATTACTATTTAAATTAGATTAATCTGTTTAGAAACCCTAATTATTTCTTGTTTTATTAGGATTTAATCGTTGATTTTCCCATTAATTTTATTTAACTTTTTAATTTTATTTACTTATTTTATATATTCTTGTGATTTATATTTTAAGTTTTTTTAAGAATTTAACTTTAATTTAATTCAACTATTAAATATTAATTGATTTGAATTAAATTAAATATTATATAATAATTATTTAATTTATTATTTTATTTTATATAATTAATTAATTTGAATTGTTTAATTTGTTTAATTGTTTTAATTTGTTTTAATTAATTAATTAATAGCAGCTTCGAAATGAAAGACCTTTTCTCATGATCTTATGCTTTCGAGTGTCCCGGGGTGGGGGTTTATTTGTCTGATGAGAGTAAGCCAATTTTCACTGATTTCACTCCCATTGTCTCTGTTGAGGTTTTGCAGAAATTTCCTAATTTCAATGGCCTCTCTGATTTTTCTTTTGTGATATTTGTCCTCTCTTGCAATTACCTTGGCGTCTTCTAAACACATATGATGCTTGGTCTTGGACGAGTGTTCTGCAAGGGCAGATGTACGTGATATGTCATTCTTTATGTCAGCTGCGTGCTCTTTTAGTCTTGTTTTCAGAGATCTGCCTATTTCCCCAATATAACTTTTGCCACATGAGCAATCAATTTTGTATACTCCTTTGAGTTGTTGACGATCAATTTTATCCTTAACCGACCTCATCATCTGTGTTATTGTCCCACATGTTGTAAATTGGGTGTCTATGTTTTTCTTCTTTAGAATTTTTGCAATCTTATCGGTAGTCCCCTGGATGAATGGAAGGTAAACTTTCCCTTGATTCTCTTTCTTGTCTTCAAGGGGGCGCTTAGAGAGGGCCCTGTCCTGAGCCCTTCTTATAGCTCTCTTGATAGTCCACTCCTTGTATCCAATGTTTTTGAAGACAGAGGTTAAGTGTTTGATCTCATCCTTTAGATGATCAGGGTCAGAAATTCTGAAAGCCCTAACAGCTAGGGTGTTCAAGACGCCAGACTTCTGGGAGGGATGATGGTAAGAGTCAGCATGGAGATAGCTCTCGGTGTGAGTTTTCTTTCTATAGACCTGGTGACCCAACGTACCATCCTCCTTTCTATTGATCAGAACGTCTAGAAAGGGGATCCTACCATTCTCTTCCAAATCCATAGTGAATTTGATTTCAAAAGATATGGAGTTAAGATGATTGAAGAACCTTTCAAGTTCTGTCTTACCATGAGTCCAATTTATGTTGGTGTCATCGACAAATCTTTTCCACCATGCCGGCTTCAAGTGGAATGAGTCAAGGGCTTTCCTCTCAAAGTACTCCATGTATAGGTTGGAAACAATAGGTGAGAGTGGGGAACCCATGGTGACCCCAAAAATTTGTTCATAATAGTGATCTTGGAAACTGAAAAAAGTGGACCGAAGACAGATTTCTGCGAGCTTTGTTGTTTCTGGATCGGTGCTCATCCTTATAACATGGACAGCTTCATCAAGGGGAATCTTCGTAAACAGGGATATGACATCAAAGCTTACTAGAATATCATCCTTATCCACCCTCTTATCCTTGATAAGTTTTACAAAATCTGTTGAGTCTTTTATAAAAGAGTCTGTGTTACCAACAAGGGGTTTCAGGATCTTGGCTACATACTTAGCTAATTCATAGGTAGGGGAACCAATGGTGTTAACAATTGGTCTAAGAGGGACCCCTTCCTTATGGACCTTTGGTAATCCATAGATTCTAGGAATAACTTCACAGGAGGGTATCAGCTTCTTTTTTATTTTATCCTCTAGGTTGGTTTCCATGATGGCCTTCTTGACTTGTTTTATCACCTTAGGAATAGGGTTGGAGTTGACCCTTCTATAACTTCCACAGCTCAAATGTTCATTCATTTTTTGAATGTAATCTTCTTTGTTTAACACCACGGTTGCTCCACCTTTATCATCTCTTAGAACAACTATTTTATCATTATTTCGGAGAGACTTCAGGGCCTCACGTCCCTCTTTATTCAAGTTTCTCTTCGGGCGCTTAGACTTTAACATAGCTATGGAGCATTCTTGTCTTAATACCTCCCTGTCGTTTGATAGGGTTTTCAATCACAAAATTATCTTCCTTATCTCCAAGCTCTCTACCCTCTAGGCTGCTCTTGTTTTTATTTATATTATATGTGTTACCCTCTGACTGCTCCAAGTTGTAGTGTAATCTTCTTTGTTTAACACCACGGTTGCTCCACCTTTACCAACTCTTAGAACAACTATTTTATCATTATTTCGGAGATACTTCAGGGCCTCACATCCCTCTTTATTTAGGTTGCTCTTCGGGCGCTTAGACTTTAACATAGCTATGGATCATTCTTGTCTTAATACCTTCCTGTCGTTTGATAGGGTTTTCAATCACAAACTTATCTTCCTTAGCTCCAAGCTCTCTACCCTCTAGGCTGCTCTTGTTTTTATTTATATTATATGTGTTACCCTATGACTGCTCCAAGTTGTAGTGTAATCTTCTTTGTTTAATACCACGGTTGCTCCACCTTTATCAGCTCTTAGAACAAATATTTTATCATTATTTCGGAGAGACTTCAGGGCCTCACGTCCCTCTTTATTCAGGTTTCTCTTCGGGCACTTAGACTTTAACATAACTATGGAGCATTCTTGTCTTAATACCTCCCTGTCGTTTGATAGGGTTTTCAATCAAAAACTTATCTTCCTTAGCTCCAAGCTCTCTACCCTCTAGGCTGCTCTTGTTTTTATTTATATTATATGTGTTACCCTTTGACTGCTCCAAGTTGTAGTGTAATCTTCTTTGTTTAACACCACGGTTGCTCGACCTTTATCAGCTCTTAGAACAACTATTTTATCATTATTTTGGAGAGACTTCAGGGCCTCACGTCCCTCTTTATTTAGGTTTCTCTTCGGGCGCTTATACTTTAACATAGCTATGGAGCATTCTTGTCTTAATACCTCCCTGTCGTTTGATAGGGTTTTCAATCACAAACTTATCTTCCTTAGCTCCAAGCTCTCTACCCTCTAGGCTGCTCTATGTGTTACCCTCTGACTGCTCCAAGTTATATTGTAATCTTTCTTGCTTGTTGTTTCACACAACTAGGTTACTCGTGGACCAAGCCTTCACCAACATGGGTCAACCAATGTGCCTGTGGCTACACTGGAATTATCACTTCATGTGATCAGACCCATGCACCATTAGTGTAGGAGTAGGAGTAGTGTTTTCTTTCAGTTGTTTGCTTGCATGCTTGCTTGCTTATATTCTTTGTTTGTTTGTTTGTTTGCCTACTTGTTTGACTACTCACTTTGATTTCACTTTCGCTTCTGCTCTTGCGTTGTTCTTTGTTAGTTCTCTTGTTTCGTTCATAGGTTAGTTTCACATGAAACCATGCTTAACTCTTGAAACGGACTGGATAAAGTACAAGAGGGCATGTACAACTATCACTACTTGGTTATCTGTAATCTTGCCTCTGTATGAAGAACTTGTTACCTTTAGTCCATGATACATCAAAGGAAAATACGTACTATTCGAAGTGAACCTTGGTCAAAAAACAATGCTTGCATGCTAACTAGTATCACCTACTCTAGTCTGTTGTTTTTGGGTTAACCCTTGTTAGCTCAATCAAGTAGAGTAAGGTGAGGGGGAAAACCTTAATAGGCATGTTAGAGATATAATAAACTACTTCTCTACTGGAATAACCTCTTATGCTCTCAATAAGTCAGGATCCATCTTCTACCTATGAAATGAATAAGTGTTATTCACAGTTGAAAAAATGAAAAATGAAAAGTGAAAAAATGAAAAATGAAAAATGAATAATGCGAAAGAAGAGAAAGGCTTCCTACATAGGGAGGTGATGCAAGTAAATCTGTTGGGGTACTGACCAGGCTTTCTAGCAGTAGAGCCATGCTTGTGTCCCTATGTGACTCCATTGGGGTACTTTCCAGGCCTATTGGCAGCGGAGAAACACTAGGGATGAAACTAAGACTCCGATGACTATACTACTTTTGTGCCAATATACCCCTCAACCCCAATTGAAACAAATTTGTTTCCTTGGCTTGGAATGTGTGTCAATCGACGAAGAGCTTGATAGATGTTACATCTTACAATCAAGCTAGTGTGAAACCAAGATGAGTTGATAACTGAACAATACTCCTGGAGGTGTTAGACTTACTTTTCATGGATAAGGTCCATTCAGAGAGATGTAGTTCTAGAAGTGTGTTGCCAAGTGTTGTAGGGGCTGAAACAACCATCCAAAATTTTTCCTTAACTTCATTCTGGAGCCTCCCTACCAACTTTTCACAATAGCTTTTCTTGCTTCGTCAAGCTCACAAGCTTTAGTGTTTTGCTTACACAAAGGAAACCTGTCGATCATAGCTCAATGCATTCCCCTCACAGGCTGATCACCTAGACTTGGTCTAGCTACAGGCTAAGAAACTCCCCCAAGAAATTGCAAAATTCTATAGGGCAACCAGTCTTCCCTCCAGAAATTTGACAATCCTGGCTCATATCCTTTTGGGCTCTAGAATTGCAATTCTGGAAGTCAACATTGTTGGCATTATGGCACTGGTTTGGCTCGATGACATAAGTGTTGTCCTTGATGGAAATTCATTCAAGCAGTAGATCACAAGTTCAGGCTCTCAAAATGGCAAAAAATGGCAGGTGTGCAGGTTCCTGATCTCAAAGATGCGGTCATCAACAGGTTCCATAGATGCATCATTCGGAAGTTGCAGACAGGTCCGCAAGTGTACTGTTCAAAAGATGCGGAACACCAGTTCACACACTTTCATGCAGAGAAAAGCACACGCACGTGGGAAATCTTATGGGTGGTCCATGGTATTTAGTCAGACACTTTTGAACCTATGGTTTGGCCCGTGGTTTTTGCATCTAAAGTTTTGAACCCTGGTTTGGATCCCTTGTATTGGATTTCTATGGTTTTGGTCCATGGTTTGTGTAAGGGTTTGTGTATAAAAAGGAAAGGAGATTATTTGGCTGGGCACTCATGTGTTGAATATATTAAGAGCAAGATATGAAATTCTGGTGATCGATTGGTGAATAATAGTTAGATCTAAATTAAGGAGAATCCTGAGCATTATAAGGCGAATCTACTGATAAGACGAGATCTCCTTGGCGTATGATCAGATATGTGAATCTGACAGTCTGGGATATAGTTGAGGACTGATAAAGTGTCTATACCTAGAGGTCTGCAGGCGAGATATGGTGCAAGTGCGGAGGTGCACAGTCCAGAAGACAGATTAGGTGCGAAGGTATGCAGTCCAATTGACAGCTCAGGTGCAGAGGTGAGAAGTCCAGTTGATAGCATAGGTGCGGAGGTGCACAAAACATAAGACACAGCAGGTTCAGAAGTGCACAGGCTTGACACAGCAGAAGTGCAGATATCCACAGGTTTCTATTGGTGAAGTTGCAGACTTTTCTTGAAATATTTTTAGCTACCTTTACTTATTACTGTTGAGTTCATGGTTCTGAATTTGTGTATGGTTGTTGTGTATTGAGAAGTTATTGACTCAGTATTTGTACAAGGAAGTTGGGTGATTTCAGATCTATTTGATGTTTGATTGATATTCATGGATCCAGTGTGAAAATTTATGAAACGATGTCCTTGGAAGAAAAGAGAAGGTTGTATCCTTCTGCAGGTTGAAGCCTGCATGTTGGTATAAGACTGCACCAGTACAAAATCATTGTAAAAGAAGTTTCTAATTAAAAGAATATAGAGACATATTGCAGCAGGTGGTTTTCACCCACACTGGGTTTCCACCTTATATCTTGTGTCCTTTGGTGTGGCTGTTGCTCTATTTTTTTGTTGTTGTTCCTATTTACAATAGTTCTAATGATCCACATCTAAAGAATATATTAAATTATAAGGTATAAGCTAGTTTCATCTGCATAAATTGAAAAGAGTTTGATAATACTGATTCACCCCCCCTCTCTGTATTATTTTCAACAATTGGTATCAGAGCAGGTCCTTCAAGAAAAGCTTGATCGCTTGAAGGAAGATCTGTCAGCATGAGAAACTACGAAAAGGAAGCATCTACCAGGCCACCAATTTTTGATGGGAGCAGCTTTGTCTATTGGAAGGTAAGAATCACTGCCTATCTTCAATCTCTTGGTACAAAAGTATGGGATATTGTGGAAACAGGATACACATTTCCATCAACAACTCCTACAGACACAGCTGGTAAGAAGTAGTATGAAACAATTGCAAAAGCGGTCAATACTTTATTACGAAGTCTATCTCAATCAGAATTCATCAAGGTTATGCAGCTCAAAAGTGGAAAGGAAATATGGGACAAAATCATTCTAAGCTATGAAGGAGATGAGTAGGTAAAATGAGAAAAATTACAAACTCTTAGAATTCAGTATGAAAGTCTCAGAATGCATAATGATGAAAGTGTGGCTAGCTATTTCCTATGTATAGATGAGATCGTAAATTGTATGAAAAACTTGGGTGAAGAAATAAAAGAATTTGTTGTGGTTGAGAAAGTTCTAAGGTCTTTGTCTCCTAAGTTGGATTCAAAAGTTTCTGCCATAGAAGAAAAGCAGAATCTAAAGAATTTTACCATGTCACAATTACATGGAATTCTAACTGCTTATGAAATGAGAAAAGGAGGACCATCAGACAAAAGAGAAGCTGCATTCAAAGCTTCAGGAAAGGGAGATTACTATGAGCTAGGACATATGTCAGAAGAAGAGGAAGAATCAAATTTTGTCAAAAGTCTTCAACGGGGAATTAGAAGATTTAGAGGTAAGATGCCTTTCAAATGCTTTGGTTGTGGAAGGGTCGGTCATTATGCTGCAAAATGTCCACATAAAGATAAACTAGACAAAGGTAAGGAACTTGTTAGATGGAACAGAAGATAGAATAAGAAGAGTTATTACACGCATGAAGACAGTGATGGATTGTCAAATAGTGATGAATGATAATAGACTTTTGATGGCTTTTGAAGATGATGATTTCTTGGATGCTATAAATGAAGAAGGTATTTATGAAGAAATTGCTAAACTTAAAATTTGTTTAGAGGAAAAGAACATGATTATAGATACTCTAACAGTCCAACTTGCTGAAAAAGATAAACACAATGAAGGGTTAGAATGTGAAATTGTGGGACTTAGAAAAGGAATTGAGAAAACAAAAGCCCTTAATCTCATATTTTCTAAAGGATATGAAACTTTGGATGAGATTATCAAAGTACAACATTCTCCTCTAATCGAGACAAGTCTCAGATATTCTGAAGAAGCATCTCAATCCTAGAAGCAAACATAGAAGCCATCCACATCCAAAAGTTATCTTGAAGTAGCAAGGAGAAAGGAACAAGTTGACAATCAAAAGCATAATGCACATCACCAGGTAAATCAGGGACAATTTGCTTCAAGAATGATCAAATATTATCAAGTAAATCAGGGGCAGTCTACTTCAAGGATGAACAAAAGCCTCAACCAACCACAGGTAAATCATTCTCAATTTAGCTCAAGAATGGATGGAAACTACAATCATATGGTTGGTAGATTTGATAATTACAGGATTTTTTTCAATGGCCAATGTTTCTCTTGTCATAACTTTGGTCAAAAGCTGCTCAATGACTAGGGAAGATAAAAAACAAAGGAGTATAACAGGAATCATGAAAGGAACCTACAATAACTTCTCTGCTCTTGAAAATTAAATATAATGTACTATCTGCAACAATTTCGGTCATAAAGATTTTGAATCCAGAAGCAGGTTTCGACAAACAATTCAGAAGGAGCAGGCTTCATTGAGTTCCAAAACATGAAGAAAGAAAGACCCACAACCAGAAAGTTGTGGGATAGCCTTATATGCAGAAGGACAAGAAAACCAATGGTACATTGACAACAGATGCTCGAAAATGAAAATGAAAAGAAGGTCTCTTTTGGAAATGACACCCCTGCATTCATAAAAGGTAAAGGTTTTTCTCAATTGAAAGAGAAGGTCAAATCTGGAAATGTCATGTATGTTGATGGCTTAAAGCATAATCTATTGAGTGTCAGTCAGATGTGTGATCAAGGAACTGAAATAATATTTTGATCAAATGGATGTATTGTTCGTGAGGTTGATACAGGAAAAACAGTGATCATAGGCATAATAACTCCAAATAACTTATACGTACTCAAGGGAGAACATCAACAATGCTACTTAAGCAAGAATGATGAACACTGGCTATGGCACAAAAGACTGGGACATCTTTGCTTCTCTCAGATCAGGAAAGCATGCAGATATCAGGAAGTTTGTGATCTTCCTGACATCAGAATTCCAGACAACACAATATGCAAATCATCTCAAATTGGTAAGCAAACCAGAACTAATTTCCTTGAGAAGGAAAGATCAGCTAGCAGGCCACTTGAACTTGTCCACACTGATATATGTGGTCCAACTAGGAAGATATCACCTCGAGGAGAAGAGTATTTCATATTGTTCATTGACGATTTTTCAAGGATGTGTTGGATAGGACTCATGAAGTATAAAGATGAAGCTTTCGAAAAGTTCAAGTCATTCAAAGCTTTGGTTGAAAACCAATTAGATTGCAGAATCAAATGCCTTAGATTTGATCGAGGAGGGGAATTTACCTCATATGAATTTTTCGATTTTTGGGAAGAACATGGAATACGAAGGGAATTATCTGCTGCAAGGACTCCTCAACAAAATGGAGTAGTGGAAATTATGAATAGAACGATTTAACAAATGGCTCGTGCTATGTTTGATGAGTCTGGAACTCCCGCAACCTTCTGGGGTGAAGTCGCATTTGTCACTGTTACTATTCTCAACAAGACAAACATTTGGGTAAACAACACTCAGACTCCTCATGAACTTTGGTATGGTAAGACTCCGATGGTAAAATACTTCAAAATCTTTCGAAGCAAATGCTACATTAAAATGACTAATGAAAATCTTGGCAAGTTTGAACCTAGAGCAGATGAAGGCATTCTACTTGGCTACTCTCCCCACAACAAAGCTTACAAATGTTACAACAAAAAACTTGGTAAAATTGTTGAAAGCATTGATGTAGTGGTTGATGAAGAAGGAAACCCTCCCAGGTGGATCAACTCTGAAGATCTCAAAGAAGATTATCCGTCAACATCAAATCAGATTCATGACGAAGAAGAAACCCATGAGGCACCAGAAGAACAGATAGGGATAGAAGAAAAGACTCCATCTAGATACGTTCAAAAGAATCGTCCAGAATCTCAAATTTGGGGCAGAAAGAGGTAGGTGTGCAAACAAGAAGAACCATTTTAGAAGCTTCAAGCTATCTAGCACTGCTCTCCTCCACTGAACCGCAAAATGTAAGAGAGGCTTGCAAAGATGAATGTTGGGTCAAGGCCGTGGAGGAAGAACTCGAGCAGATTGAAAAGAATAACACTTGGGAGTTGGTTCCGAGACCAAAAGACAAGAATATCATAGGGAAAAAATGGATTTTCAAAAATAAGCTGAATGAAAATGGGGATGTGGTTAGAAACAAGGCAAGACTTGCTTGTAAGGGATATGCGCAACAAGAAGGCATAGACTTTGAGGAAACTTTTGCTCCAATTGCCAGACTTGAGGCTATAAGAATGTTCCTTGCTCTCTCTAGATTTTAGAAGTTCAAAGTATTTCAGATGGACATAAAATCTGCATTTCTGAATGGAGACTTGAATGAAGAAGTGTACATTGAGCAACTAGATGGATTTATCCTTGGAAATGATCTAAATCTCGTATGCAGACTCAAAAAGGCTCTCTATGGCCTCAAACAGGCTCCAAGGGCGTGGTATTATCGGTTGGATAAGTACCTCCATCAACAAGGCTTTATAAAAGGATCAACTGATAGCAAGCTGTATATAAAAGTTAACAATAATAAGTTGCTAATACTTGTGGTGTATGTTGATGATATTATCTTTGGTAGTAATGAAGAATATATGAGTCAAAACTTTGCCTTGGTGATGCAGAAAGAGTTTGAAATGTCCATGCTTGGTGAGCTCACATATTTTCTTGGTCTACAAGTCCAACAAAAGAAAGACAACATTTTTCTATCTCAAGCAGATCTTGAAGAAATATGGGCTGGAGGATTCGAAACCAGTATGTACCCCTATGGTGACAGGTTGCAGCCTCAGCACAAATGATGAATCGGCAATAGTACATCAACCAACCTATAGATCCATGATTGGTAGTTTGCTTTATCTAATAAGTACCTGACCAGATATTATGCATGCAGTGGGAACTAAAAACTATGGCTTATGGTATCCTAGAGGTACAGATCTCACACTTCATGCATACACAGTTGCAGATTGGGCAGGAAGCGTGGATGATAGGCAAAGAACTAGTTGTATTCTTCATGGGTCCTAGATTAGTATCGTGGTTTAGCAAGAAACAAAGCTCTATTGCATTATCTACAGCTGAAGCAGAATATGTAGTTGCTGCATCTTGCAGCACACAACTCCTTTGGATGGTGCAAACATTGCAAGATCTTCAAATCACTTGTACTCCACCTATCTCCATTTTTTGTGATAATACAAGTGCAATCAATATTTCAAAGAATCATGTCATGCATTCAAACACCAAGCACATCCTGATCAAGTATCATTTTCTCCGAGAACAAGTACTTGATCAAAAGGTCAAATTGGAGTATGTTCCCTCTAAGGAACAAGTTGCTGATATCCTCACCAAACCACTATCCAGGGAGACCTTTGAATACCTCAGATAGAAGCTAGGTGTAGTTGATGCATCATCTTGTTGTTGAATCTTGTCTGGTTCAAAGATTGTTGTACGCAAGTTTCATATGGGGTGTATGCGTACATATGTTGGTTTATGTGGTTCTGTCAGAGAACTTCTAGCACAGGTTCAAGGGGAGAATATATTCTTCTAATAATGCATTGTTGGCATTATCATAGAAGATCTTGGTTCAATTATGTTGGATTTCAGGAGGAACAAGTGCAGAAGGAGAACATGGATTTTGATTTGAATAATTTGTTGATATTTTTGTCTCTATGTCTTATATTTCTTTTGTCAAGGTCATGTAACTGCCTATTTTGGTTGCCCCACTATTCCTGGGATGGATAATGTAGTGTTCTCATTATATCATGTATCCCCACTTGGTTGGGAGTTGTATGTATGAGTCTTTGGTGATAGAGAGGTCAGTTATGATTTCTTCTGTAAAACATCTTCTTGTAGATCTTGCCTATTTGTTAGGGGGAGCTTTGATAGCACAACAGAATAGAGATTTTAGCATGCATTCAGGGGGAGCATAACCCTTTGCCCTTGATGACAAAGGGGGAGGAAAGATCTTGAGTGACTTTGGGTTGCCATCAAGTCCAAAGGGGGAGACTGTTTGCATTACGCCACTGGTTTGGCTCGATGACATAAGTGTTGTCCTTGATGGAAACTCACTCAAGCAGCAGATCACAAGTTCAGGCTCTTAGAATGGTAGAAAATGGCAGGTGCACAGGTTCCTGATCTCAAAGATGCGGTCATCAATAGGTTCTGCAGATGCGCCATTTGGAAGTTGCAGACAGGTTCGCAAGTGTACCATTCAAAAGATGCGGACCACCAGTTCACACACTTTCATGCAGAGAAAAGCGCACGCACGTGGGAAATCTTACGGGTGGTCCATGGTATTTAGTCCGACGATTTTGAACCTATGGTTTGCTCTGTGGTTTTTGCATATAAATTTTTTAACCCCGGTTTGGATCCCTTGTATTGGGTTTCTATGGTTTTGTTCCATGGTTTGTGTATAAAAAGGAAAGGAGATTATTTCGCTGGGCGTTGAATATCTTAAGAGCAAGATCTAAAATTCTGGTGATCCATTGGTGAATAATAGTTGGATCTGAATTAAGGAGAATCTTGAGTAGTATAAGGCGAATCTACTGATAAGACGAGATCTCCTTGGCGCATGATCAGATCTGTGAATCTGACAGTCTGGGATATAGTTGAGGACTGATAACGTGTCTATACCCGAAGGTGCACAGGCGAGATACAACACAGGTGCAGAGGTGCGCAATCCAGAAGACAAATCAGGTGTAGAGGTGCGCAGTCCAGTTGACAGCACAGGTGGGGAGGTGCGCAGTCTAGTTGACAGCGTAGGTGCGGAGGTGCGCAGAACATAAGACAAAATAGGTGCAAAAGTGCGCAGGCTCGACACAGAAGTAGTGCGGATATCCCCAGGTTTCTATTGGTGAGGTTGCGGACTTTTCTTGAAATATTTTTCGCTGCCTTTACTTATTACTGCTGAGTTCAAGGTTCTGAATTTGTGTATGGTTGTTGTGTATTGAGAAGTTATTGACTCAATATTTTTACAAGGAAGTTGGGTGATTTCAGATCTATTTGATGTTTGACTGATATTCATGGATCCAGTCTGAAAATTTATGAAACGAGGTCCTTGGAAGAAAAGAGAAGGTTGTAGCCTTCTGCAGGTTGAAGCCTGCGTGCTGATATAAGACTGCACCAGTACAAAATCATTGTAAAAGAAGTTTCTAATTGAAAGAAGATAGAGACATATTGCAGTAGGTGGTTTTCACCCACATTGGATTTCCACCTTATATCTTGTTTCCTTTGGTGTGACTGTTGCTCTATTTTTTTTTTTTGTTCCTGTTTGAAATAGTTCTAATGATCTACATCTGAAGAATATATTAAATTATAAGGTATAAGCAAGTTTCATTTGCACAAATTGAATAGAGTTTGATAATACTGACTCACCCCACCTCTTAGTATTATTTTCAACAAACACTCACAGCGAAAATTGCGTAAATTTCCCCAGAAAGGTTACTCATCCTAGAATTTGCGCAAATCTTGGCAACAGTCGATTTCTCTACCAAGAATTTATGCAAATCTCCTGGGGAGCCAGCCCAACTCCCAGCCAGAAACACACATTTTCTCTCAGCAGTCAAACCGCCTCTTGCATGTGCAGTTGAGCTGACTGGTTCCCTTCGAGACCTAGAAAAATAGACTGGCATGCATATGATGCTTCTCCCAAGGTAGCATGCAAAGGCATCCCTTGTTTCAAGCATCTATTTTTGGGTATTTGGAGGTTACTTCCAAGGATCACTTCAAAAACCTCCCACCAATTGTCATTTTGCCTAGATTTGTGGCATGCACATCACAACGTCAATGTTATCAAAACTCATCAACTAGATGCTGCAGAGCTCATTCCTCACATCAACCTTACAACTCTGATGTCCCACATCACATATAGGAGATGTTGGCACATTCAACACTATTGTTTTGGGGTAAGCCTACTTTCCATGCCCTGTGTTGCATTTCTGGCACTTTTTGCGTTTCACTTCATGTGAATGATGTGTGCTTGATTTCAATGAACGCTTGCTGTCATTTTGATACATACTATCTTATTTTAGCATCTTTTTATTTTTTGTTTCTATCTCACTGTTGTCTCATACATGAAACTGTTTTGCATGAATAGTCACTGATTCGGTGACTCGCCTCACCCACATGCATGTTGTTTTGTTTTATGAATCTGTCATTCACCATTTGCATGCATGATCATTCACTTATTTCTTACGCTCAGTATTGCCATGAATTTGCATTCACATTTTCTTTCAGTTGCCCGTCGGTGAGTCTGGGTAGCCTTGGCCCTGGCTCTGCCTCACCAAGAGCCTCACCAAGACAACTTTGCGCAATCTTGAGAGGGAAGGCTCTCCCTTCCTCTCCAAAAATTCGCATTTCTGCCCAGCCACTATCCTACAGGACTATTTTGTGCATTTCTGAGGGACAGTGACTGCTAACCCAGAAAATTGTGTAATGTAGTCACCGAGCCTGCAGCCATTGCTAGTTGAATTTGGGCATTACGCAATTCCAACAATCACCAGTCGGGCTAGACTATGCATTGTGAAGTTCAAGCAGTAATTCAGCCTCTCAGTAGCCCAAAATGTGCCTTGTACAATCTTGGAAGTTAGTCCCCTGACCTCTTGGCTGAAATTGCGTAACCTTCATAATCACTAATACAGGTATCACATGTGTTCATCTGCCTCTCAGTAGCATAGGTACAATGATTTCCAGGAGAGAATAATCAAAGACACCATTCAGAGCACACTTGGGGATCCAGTCGATCAAGTGTCTATAAGCATGCCTACTGATGAAGACATCAAGTTGTTCGTACATGAGGACGTCAAGATATGGTAGCAGCAACATTGTAGCATCATGAAAAACAACTGAAGGCATCATACTGAATGCAACAAATGCAAGAGGAAGGTTTTGGACAAAACAGAGGTGGAACAAAGTTGCGAGCTCAAGTAGATCTACTGATGATGAAAGCAACTTTGGAGACTCAGGTTATGAGGTGACGACATGACATGAAGATCACGTGAAGACAAAGAATGGAGCAAAGAAGGAGTTTCACATGCTAAAGCAGCAACTCAAGGAAGAACATGAAGCTTTACAGACAAATGAATGAGTTGCAGTAGGAACAGGAACATCAGTGGGTGCAACATATAGTCATAGATGAAATTGCATCCGTACAAGTTAAATATCCATCCCAGCAGTTGGAACGAAGCAAAAATGGTGAGCAGTATTTTTTATCACACGTAGGGATTCAAGAGCATGCATGTCATTATGTGCACACATGCGATCCAGGCCATTTAGTACACTCACCAAAGCAAAGACAAGAAGCAAGTCCAATTGAAGTTGAATATGTACTTCGAAAAGTTGATGTGCATGATGATCGACACACACTTGAAGATCATCATGAACACTATGCATCAGTGTGTTGTTGATTCAGCCATACCATAAAAGACCATGCACATGTTAGCAGATGAGTTGGATGAAGGAACTAAACCAATGCACCAGTTGAAACGGAGGCAAGAGTTCGCTTCAGCATGATGTTACCAAGGGGTGCATGCACACCATCAAGAACAACTAAGCTTGGCATCAGTTCACCACCTTTTCCACCACAAGCATGTCAAAGAGTTGGTTTCATCACAACAAACTGAGTGTTAGTGGTGTATTGCATGGCTTTCTCAAGCCATTTCGTCTCACATGAGTACATGTGCCTTTTAATGTAACGTCATGTCAAGTGTAAGTTAACTGCTGATAGTTGGATGTAACAGTCATAGAGTAGATGAAGAGTCATCAGTGTAGTTGAACTGTAACAAAGGGGAATGTGAAGGGTCACCCCACCCTTTCCTATAAATATTCCCTCATAACTCATTGTAAAGGCTTTTGGTCAGCCAACATTTCGATAAGACTATCGTGGAGAGAGCTTGGACAATATTGTAATGCGCCTTGGCTTCCCCACTACACAAAGCTAATACATCTATCTGAAGGAGCAAGTCGATGTGGCTGTAACATTCCACTATTGGGGCTAGTGGTTGGACATGGATGTGTTGCATGACTGGAACTTACACTTATTTATATAATAAGAGCCATCACATTCCATGCATATGTCATATTGTATTCAATCTATCTTGTTTAATCTAAATGGTATATATATTTGTTTTCTTACACATGCATGTATGGACTATTTTGTATAAGTATGTATTAATCTTACTTAAATGTGTTGATTTGTTTAACCATCACTTTGGGTTGTTAGCTAACTGGCTTTCCAACTTGTGATGTATCTTCTCTCATTTGTTCCCTTCCCATCCGAGTACTATTAAAGGTTGCCAAGGGGTGCACTCATCTTGACCCACATGTGTTATAACCTCTCATGAGCCTTCCTTAACTCACTGTAGTTGTCACACCCTTGCTACCAATAGAGTCATATTACATGCCTCTGTGTGGAATTGAGGTCAAGGCATTATCGTACAACCCAATGCTAAGACTCCTACACCAAACAGTCTGAGGTCTAATTGGGACTTCTTACCAGAGAGATCCCCTTGACGTGTTAGTGGGTCTAGCACCATCAACACATCGCCTGAGGAATTTTCTTGTCTCCACCCACCTTTTAAGGGCTTCCCGAAGAAATCCATATCCACTCCCAACCCTTGGGCATTTCCAGAGACAAGCTCACCCAAATCCAAAACCTTTCAGCAATATAAAGCTCAACCAAGAATGAATCCCATCACACCAAGGTTATCTAGAAATACAAAGGCAAGGCTAAAACCATTGTCAAAACATGGAAAACCCATTGCCACTAGAAAAAAATGAGCCAAATACACACGTGCATAAACCATGCATGCCAAAACCAGCTAGGAAATCATACATGAACATGTTACCTGCAAGTATTCTTGTTGAACCCGCTTGATCCAATCTTTCCTTGTTTGATCCTTGTTTTCCTTTTCTTTCCTTTTCTTTCATTTTCCTTCCTTTGCTTGCTTGCTTTCCTTCTACTATTGGTGCTCTTCTCCTCTCTAAGACTAATTCCAAAACAAAACTAGAAAAAGGCTACCAACTGATGCTCCAATGTATTTTTATTATTGATGTCTCTAATTTCTTCACTTTCCCTCAAATTTCCTTCAATTTCCTCCTCACATGAAACCTATGACCTTTCACCTCCCTTTTCTCATAATTTCCTTTATTTTCATAAATAAAATGCCAATAATGCATTTTTTCCTTTTCAATTCATTTTCCAATTCCTTTTACAATTTACCCTTAGACATAATAAACAACAAGTGATGCCCACTAGGATACTTTTGCCAAAATTTGACTTGGAATATGTGTCCCATGACCTTGGTATTATTTTTCCTTTATTAACTTTATTACATGAAATTTTAACTTGGTGTTGTTACAAACCTCCCCCCTTTAGGGGAACATCTTCCGTGGTGTTCTATGACACCTAAAACCAACAAAATTGTTGAAAACCAAAATATACTACTTATGGAACTTTATAACACAGCTCATTGCAATATTTACAATGACCACCAGATGAAAACATGGAAATCATACCGTTTAATGGAGCTTTATAACATAGATCATTACAATATTTATAATAACAACCACATATAGTCATACATTGTTTCTTCAACCAACAAATAAGCATATTATCTATGGAGCTTTATAACACAACTCAATACATTATTTACAATAATATACACATATGCACATTTGCTCTAACCAGCAAATAAAAGGATACAATGCCCATATCAGAAACAAGAGAATCTAAAGGCTCACACCTCCATCCTAGATGTAATACCAGGATTCACCTCCTTCCAAGGAACTCCAGAATCCACTGCCAAAGTCAACCGATATCCAATGTCCAGTGTCACAATCCTTTTGCTACCTATTCTCTCAGTGAATAGTTATCGAATCATTGCTCCAGGGAACACTCCCAATGTGCATCTTATTCCATCTGGAAATGCTAAAGACCAAAAGAAATCCATTCCTTGACATTACTTTATCTGCTACATAGTCCCCTAGGCAATCTGGTCACCCCCTTATATCTAGTCACTCACCATCCAAGTTCCCCAACATCCCCTTTCCCGAGCAATCCATCCCTTGACAAGGTTTCCTTGCATCATAAGGTCAAAAAACCAAGGGATATCCCTCCCTCAAAACCATAATACCAGTTATAGCATGCAAATGGAAATCAAGAGACATTATTGGGTACTAGTGTCCCACAATGGACCTTCTCTTGAATATTTTACCAACATACTGCTGCCTGTTCCAATTCCTTTTGTCACTACTAATTCTTGCAGTCAATTTCAAACACCAACACTAGGTATTTTCATCCACCCAAATTGAGCATTTCCAATCATACTTTCATGTACCAGGCACATAACTATGATTAGACCCAAAAAGGGTTGAAATAAATTTAAATTATACCTCATTAGTGGTCTCTCAATAAGGTACACTTGCAATTCTATTTACTTTCAATCACAACATGTCAAACTAGCTCTTTGATCGAATCCTCATGTATAAACATATCACATCCGGTCGGCTCGAAACGTAACCATCATAAGTCACATGCAATCATCATAAATTAGAGTCATAGATAACATGCATAATTAAAATTGAAATAAAATATTGATACTTATCTTTCAAATGGTTCCTTTTCTTCTACCTTTATTCTTTGTCCTTTCTGTACACACACTGAATCGATTTCCAGACCTGGCAAGGACCTAGTGCCTTCTCTTTAGGTAATAACAGAATCTAGAGACTAAACCGCCTCCTCCCTCAATATCAACAACGAGGGTATCCGAAGACTAAACCTCCTCAACCCTTAATAGCAACAAGGAAATCCCAAGGCCAAACTAGCTCAACCCTCAATATCAACAATAAGGGCATCCAGAGACAAAATTGCCTCAACCCTTAATAGAAACAAGGGTATCCTGAGATTAAACTACCTCAACCCTCAATAGCAAAAAAACGGCCCAAACAATCCCATACGTTCTTGTCCCATCACATTTTATAACAAAATACACATACACAATGTACCAAACCACATATACCTACACCTAGTGTGCAACGCCACACATACACCCATGCCCAGTGTACAATACCGCGCATACACCCAAACCCTGTGTACAATAACACACATACACCTACACCCAGTGTGAAACACAACACATATACCTTCACCTGATATATGAAACGACACATACCCCTACACAAGTGTACAACACAACACATGCACCTACACCTAGTGTACAACATGACACATACACCTACACCTGGTGTACAACACAATACATATACCTACACGATGTACTACATCACGAATACACCTGTCACAATATAATGATTTCACAATACCTCTAGCATGATACCATTTATACATAACACAACATGTACACAATACCACATGTACACAACACCACCTTCACAACATGTAGCACCTAATGTACACAACACCACATACACAACATGTACACAACACCACATGTACATAACACCACATGCATGATGTGTACAAAACAACACATGTACATATTATCACATGCAGGACATGTACACAACACCACCTGCACACAACACCCTATGTAGAACATTTACACAACACCACATGTGCATAACACAACATGCACGACATGTACACAACATCATCTGCACACAACACCCCATGTACAACATGTGCACAACACCACATGCACACAACACCACATGTACGTAGCACCACATATCCAACATGCACACACCACCAAATGTACATAGGACCACACATACAACATGCTCACAACACCATTTGTACACAACACTACATAAAAAACATGCACACAACACCATATATACACAACACCACATGTACACAACATCACAGGTACAACATGTACAACATATACAACATAGTAGTACTACACATCCAAAGACCACACATTGACTCTGCCAAGCAACCTTGCTTCTAGTTTCTTTCCACCATCCATGCTTGTCCTAGCATGTCATGGATTGCACTGCTTTCATTCAACTAATGTATCCTTCAACATAACCTATCCATGACATTAACCTAGACATATTATAATCACATAATATTAACTCATATCCACATGATATTGACCTCATAGTCTGTGAGGGCCACTCTTCCACTTGATTCCTGATAAGACCTAGAACCTCTTCATGTCATTCACTTGAAAACGCAATCATTCCTACATAAGAATGATCCCTGGCGACCTTGTCAAACAACAACATACATACATATATACATATATAATCATTAGTATAAAACAATCATGATCCTTGCCGACCCTGTAAGACAGCAACATAAATGCATACACATATACATATATAGACATCATTATAATCATGAGCACAACATAATTACCAGATATCATAAGCTCAAGGTTAAGAGAAATCCCTTTATCCATCAATACTATAAAATGATGATATTATTGACTAGGTGACTAAATAATTTAGTCAGCACAATTATTTCAAGTGAATTACTCCTAAATTTGAGCAATTTTAAGTGACCGAACTAAAAATGACTAAATTAAACGATCAATATAGTTTAGGGAAAAAATATATGACTAGATATTAAGTGAAAAAACTAAAAATGAGTTAATAAAATGACTAATTTAGTCCAGGACCAAAATATATGACTAGATAATAAGTGACAAAATTAATAATGATTAATGTAAATGACTACTATAGTCCAAGAATAAAAATATGACCAAATAATAAGTACAAGAAGTATTTGAATTATTCATTTATGTTAGTAATTTTAATTGTGTCACTCCAGAAATGGAAAATTGCAATTTTGATACTAAAGTGTTTCATTTCACTACAGGGGTCTATGAATCTACATGCAACATTAAAATTTAGAGACAAAGGGGTCTTTGAATCCATCTACAATGTTAAAATTATAAATACCCTTTAGTCTCTAAATTTTAACACTGCAAATGGATTCATATATTCTCAACATTATTTTGACCTTCCTTTGTCATCGGGGAAATGCTCTCTTTCACTAGTTTGTCCAAGGAGGGCAAGTCCAATGGCACTTGATATGAAGGAAAAGAAAAAAAATAAACTGGAGAATATCGTAACTTTTGAAAATTATGAAAACCCTAAGAAAGTAATAATACATTATGTGTCTTTCTCCAATCTCTAGGATGAAAGGGAAACCAAACTCAAATCTAGACAACCCCAATAAGGTTTTTGCATCCCCTCACAAATGGCCTTGAGCCCTAGGATAGCTAAAACTAAAGGACCTAAACAGTGCAAAATTGGAGTAGGGGTTAGGGCCTCTGAATCACTAGATGACTACCCTATAAATTTGAGGCAAGGTGACCTTTCAATCTAACTTCTAAATGGAAATGGATAAAATCCTTTCGAATTCCAAGTTTTTTTCTACCAAACCAGTAAGACAACAACAATAGATTGAAGAAACCACTATTGGTGCTCTATTAAGATGCTAGGTGAAGTAAGGTAGCCATTTCATCCACTTCAATAGTTCATCAATCCACTATCCCTTTTCTATGTGCTCCATCAGAAAGTGAAACAGTGAGATGTAAAAATATGGATGGTTGCAAGTTGGAATTTTTGTCACTACTTTGTTGTGAATAATCTTGCGTATCTACCAATCAAAAACATCTTCTATTATGTCAAATGTTGACATGAAATGATACATGATTTTTTGATCCACCCTTGCATTGGGCTATGTTAATTAAACCACAAAATATTTCCCTGCTTTGCTTCCAACTCTATCTTGAGGACTGATCTAGTATACTAATAATTTATCCGAAGTAGATATGAAACTATGTTGTCGTATAAGTATACATATTATTGTGAAAAATTGATGCCAACTGACTGACATCCCTTCATAAATCCCATGTGGACGTATGCGCTAAGGCCACAATCATCTATCAGAAGCATTATTGATGCACTATTGCCTTAAAAACCCATCTTTACAACTTTATCGGAATACAAGGGAAAACCTGCTCAACACACATAAGCCGAACTTCAAATATATTCCACCCGCATATACAAACCTCATCGACTTTGCTCCTTCATATGCCCTTTCCTTTTAAAACCCTGGGACAACTATGTTTTTGCCATACACAGAAATACACTGAAGCACATGAGAAATCCAACCAGAAGCTTAAGGCTGGATCTCAAATGGAATTACACCCGCATCGAAAAAAAATCATGTCTACTGCGCTCCTCCTTTACACTCTCGGTCTCTGATTTCCATAACCTCTGATCTATCACTATTGGCTATTGCTTAGTTGGCCCATCGCAACTTCACATGTTCGCATTCCATTACCACTATCACTTAACTTACCCAATATGCGATCAACGATTTGATCTCCACCATTGATCATGTATATGATCCAATGGTCCACACTTCATCACATTATAGAAATCGGCATTGGCAAAGGATTAGGCCCAATCCATACATATGATACATTGTGATGCAATTGGTCGGTGATTGCTCATCACATATTCTTAAGGCCAGAAGTCCTGTCGCATACAAATGAATTACAACGATGCGATAAAGTGGCTCTTCTCACCCGATTATATCTGTTCTGTTGATCATACAGATTCAAGGACCACTGTGCGTTACTCTTCGGCTCTTTATTCTTCCTCTTTACTTGATTTCATTCAATATTGTTGGACTTACGCATTTCGCAGGTTTCCTCTGCCATACTTTATTTTCACACACAACATTCATATATAATAGTAAGCTATGATATCTTTGAAGCAGGCTTAGCTATGTTATAACACTAAGGACACCAATTAAGCTTTGAACATTGTGATTTATAACTTAAGGCATAAAAACAAAGAAGGATGCTTCAGTTGTTCGGCAGGAAACTATATAGAGGCAAGTGAAGGATTTCAATAAAAACAACACACTCACGCACACTGAATCATTTTATTCAATACAATAAGTTTACAGAGTCTCGGCCCTTTGGCTTGATTACAACAATAAAATACCCTGTTTCAATGTTGAAATCCTCACTCTGTTTTACTCGATTCTAACCTAGCTAACCTATCCAACCCCTGAATTATACAAAAAGATCACAATTTATACAAAAGTGGATTCATGAACTACTTCTGGTTTAGACCCAAAAATCCCTCACTCTCTCCTAAAGAATCTCTTCAACTCCACTCTTTTCTAAACAAAGGCTAAATAAAACTTTCAAATTCCTCATATCCTATTTAAACCAAATAAATCTAATTGCTTGGCATGATCTCCACACAAGGAGAATCACTCAACCACTATACCCTTTTTCTCATATTTTACAATAAATAAACACTCTCATACATTTAAATAAATAAAATTAACTGAACTCTTGTCTTCCAACCCTTTGTTAGTCACCACATGTGATCATGCCATCATATCGCTGACTAGGCCTGAATGCTCTTGCATCAGGCTCCCAAAGTTGAAAGCTTCATGACCTCCCAGTCATGTGTTTCTTCTGCTGATTGTCCAGTATCCAAAACTTTACTTTGTAGCTGGCCATCTCTTTCATCATGTTGTTGATTCAATTCTTCTACCACTATCACTTCTGTTCCTCCATATTTCCAAATCTTATTTTGTTGTAGTCCTCTTTCCTTGCTAATACAAATTTGTTTTGTTAGTTTCTCTTTCTTGTTGTCCCTCTTCTTCACTGACTTCATCTTCCACAATTTCTCAATTTCCTCCTTACCATTGGTTCTTAACTAAACTCCTCTGATGTATGTCTGTTGTACATTCTCCTTTACCATATAAATTATAAAATTTATGTCCAATTCTTCTTCACCTCTATCATTTAAAAACTTTTGTTTGTATTCTACAGCTTCTCTTCCATTATCATTAAAGATAACCCTTTCCCCTATGTTATCAGGTTCATCTAATAACCTTCCCAGAAAAATACAAATTCCTTCATATTCAATAAGCATGTCATTTGCATATGATTCCTTCTTCCTGTATAAAACATAATTTCTATCACAATTGTCAGATTCAAAATAACTATGGTTTTCACTTTACATAGATAATTTTGTGATCAAATCTTTATACTATCCTTCTGCATAAGTTATGAAATTGTCATCAATTTTCATTTCCATACTTTCCTTTGCAATACACAGTGTTCCTTGTTCTAACACAAGACTATCATTCAACAATTCAATAGCTAGGATTTCTTGGACCATATCATTGTGAAGTATCCTTTCATCTTCTATATTTATACTATTGTGTTGAAGCCCCAAAAATCGGGTCGACAACAAGGGGGATAACCGCCCGGTCTGGACCTTGGTTGGCAGCTCCTTATCCGTTTAGTATAGCAGGTCCAACTGGGAATAATGGGACCAGTTTCCCAATCTAAGGGTGTGCGTGTGTGCAGAATCGGATGTTGCTGATTTAAAAGTTCCTATCTAAACTACCTTAATCTAACTTTATGCTATTGTAATCTAATGAAAACAACACATCTAATCTATGCTAACCCGAGATGTAATTCTTCTATTATGCGATCTAAAGAGATTTCAAATAATAACTGGTAATAAAGATCATTCAGCGATTATAAGAATGGAAATCAATTAAGATGAACCACTTTATATAAAAAGTTAGGCAAAACAGTTGTGAACAACATATCTCATAATACGTTATTCACACATTAAACATAAATAAATGGCTCCACCATACAAAAGTGCCAAATGGTAACACAAACATTCATGTAATAACATATAAACAACTAAAAATTGTATATTGCTTTAAGAATATAAGCCGAAATGATCAAGAGATAAAAGTACCATTTATGACTGGTCCTACTCATAAGCTTCAAGAAACAATGGTTCATCTCTCCTTGTTCTAATATCTACTAAGAGTACAGATGTGCAACATCAGCAGTAGATATCAAATGCAAACATCAATAAATCTTGATCCGTTCATTCATCAAAACCTCCTCTAGGGTGCAAAAGTGCATGTTCTGAGGACAAGTTTTTGACAAATTTCTGGACCCTTCTCTAAATGCATGAGAAGGGTTTAAATACTACTAATTAAATCTAATAATAGTTTATTTACAAAAAGTCAAGATGCGGTTTTCAAATGACCGCCCTTTTTCTAATCTAATTTTCAAGCAAAAATAAGATTCCAAACTAAACTATTTATGTATCTAGTCTTTAAAGTTGCATGTATTCAACATTTGTTGAAGGAGAGTCGGTTGGCTAACTTCTTCTTTGTGCTGGGCTGAGAAAACAGAATCGATGAGTGCTGGCACCACCTTTTCAACCGTATTTATGATACATTTCACTGTCATCCACTGACTATGCAGTTTTACCAAATATGTCTAGTAACATTCCCAATTTAATCTTTTTAATAGTTGGATTTATTTTTCCTTTTCTTGTGCTTTCTACTTCCAACCCTCCTCTAATTTTGGTTTGTTTGGTAAATATCCCGGAGTAGTTTCAGCAATTAAATTTGCTCTATGAAAATTCTCATTTATACAATCAATGAGAATACTTGCTGTTGTAGCTGTTGTTCCTGCTGCTTTTTCTGCTTCTTTGATTTGATCATCCCACTTACTAAAGAGCAACTCTTTATGATTCTCATTTATCCTGGGTGCGCCTGCCTCTTTTCCTTCATCTCCATCTTGCCAAGTCAGATAATCAGTCACCTGTTTGTCAGCTAGATCATAGTTCCTTCGTAATTCGACCACTTGATTAGTGATCTTATCGCTCATTTCGCAATAGTAACTCCATTGTGATATCTTTTATCCCAACACTTCTTGTTGTTGTAGTAGTTCTTCTTTCAAGGCAATAAATTCTGAAATAAACTCTGTAAGCTTAGGCTCATCTTTATGCATCTCTTGTAAATTTTGCAATTGGTTTCCTTTCTCGTCCAAACTTCTTTGATAACCTATTTGCATTTGCTAGAAATCTTCCTTCAACTTTTCAAGTTGTTTGTGTGCCTCATTATTAGTATTGGCATGTTGCAATTGCAGTAACTGTATTTATCTTCTTGTTCTTTTAACCATTGTTGTACTTATGACGCTTTGTCAATAGTCACAGAAGCATATGCTCCTACGATTTGAGACAGTTTAGTGAGATTTTCAGTTGGATTACTATTGGGGTTTTTCATAAGACGTCCAATTTCTCAGCGTCTTGATGCAATGCATTTTCTAATTTCCTTTTCTTTCTCTGTCTTCTGACTACTGCTTTATGTTGAGGACTATAAAAGATGTCCAGAGAAGGAATTTCTTCTATATTAAGTACAAGCTCAGAAGATGGAGTGATAGGAGCATGTTCTTTTTCTGAGATATTGCTGACTATGGTTGGGATTACTCCTCCTGCAATCTGAGTATTGCTCGTAGGTGTTTTTTGGATTTGTCCTTCAAGATTGATTAGTTCATTGAAGGTTTCCCATTTCTTCCTACGTATTGCCTTGTATAGTCCTCCGTTCTCTGTTCCTGCAGCTCACAAGTGAAATGGAAATGACTGATCAAGAAAGATGATGGGAGAGTTTTAAATGCAGCAGATACATCAAATATGTCACCTTACATGAAGTAATTCTTTGAAAAGCACGTGTCCATATTTCATTAATAACTGACAACTAATCCTTTTATTAACATTTAAAGTGCATGATCTTGAGTCATATTATGGTAAGTGGCTTTTCTTGAATAGCGTGCCCGAAAGATTCGCGATGGAGTGATTTTGCGATTTTCTTCGCAACTTCGTAGATTGTGACATCGCATTATCGCATTATCGCACTATCGCAAATATAACGTCGCAGAGCTAGTTTGGCTTAATATCGCAACCATCGTTTTATCGCGATATCGCATCGTCGCAGATCGCAGAAGTTTTACGTTTGCCAAATTTTGTTAGCCCATTTCCTGCGATATGCGATCTCGCGATCGGTGTTATTGTAAATCGGTAAATCTTGAAGTTTTTCTTATTAGTTTTTTCTATTGCGATGCGATAACCAAATGATGGTACTTTACTATCATTTTACGATGTGACTTTTTTTTTAAATACTTTTTCTTATTATAAGCTTAGGTTTTAAAGTATTCAAAAGAACATCCTAAGCTTACGATGGTAACCTTATTTTTGAAGAAAGGAAACTCTTGCTTTTCCAAAATTTTAACTAAGGGTCCCTATTCATTTAGTATTCTGGATAACACTTAAATGAAAAAAGGGGGGGGGGGGTTGTTGCTGGCCACAACAATTGGCGATTCACTTGGGAGAACCAGTTATCTCTGCTTTTTGAACTTTTCAAACTTCCAAAACAGAAAGTTTTTACAAATTTTAATCTTTATTATGGAAAGATAAAGCACATTATGCTCTAAACTGTCAACGATATTTTGTTTCAACTTCTTTCTATTTTAATTATTTGCTTCCTCAGCTTGTCCTTGCATTTACATCAGCCATTACTTTGTCTTTGTAAAGATAAAATAAAGTTTTCCCTATGAACCAGTTTTAAATATGCTCATTTGTCGTAGGTAGAGCCTCTGCTGCCAGCATGTGTCCATAGCCTCGACAGGGTTACTTGTTACCTAGCAATGATCCTTTATCCTGCTTAAGGTGATCTACAACTTTCAAAGAAAAACCCACATTGACACTTATTGCTTTGATTTTCTTTTTATTCTTAAAGAATAATGTCTGGGTTTGGTAGCCAAATAATGACATAGTCATTCACTTGATTTACACTTTTGTTGAACAAGATGGCTCGTGATGAGACCCCTTGTCTTTTGATTTCAACAATCTTGAGTCATTGCCCTGTTTTGGTGGGTAGTATTGGCAAAGTCAGCAAGTTATGATATCTGTGATCATGATAAGCCGGCTCGTGATGAGACCTCTTATTCTTTAAGATAAAGTGTATTCATGGATTGTTCCTCTGAATGCTGCGATTTCTCTAGTAGGGAGGAAGTCATCTTTTTCCTTAAGAAAGTTCTGGATGACAATATTAGAATTTTTTGGAAACAACTGTTCTACAGAGAATCTTCATTTTGTTATTGATACCTTTCATTGTGCTGATATAAAACAATTTCTTCGCTAAAGATTGTTTTCATCAAATTTTTTGAAGTTGAAACTAGTATCGTATCTGGGTTAAAGTTTTTAACTACATCTAATAATAATAAAGATCAAGTTTCCAAAAGATTGCTATTTATACAAGCAAAAGTTCAAAATCTGAAAGAGAAATGGTGTCTTTAGTAAATGTCAAATGTTGTTAACCACAAAAGATTTTATTAGGGGGGAAAATGTTTAAAGAAATGAGAGGTAACTATTCCCTTGGATTATGTACATAATAGGGATAATTTCTTCTTTTATTTTGCCTATCAACTTTTAAAAATTAAATTATCTTCCTAATAACCTAGCTAAATTACTCCTACTCCTATTTTAACTATATACAGAAAAATTGACTAGGTAAAATGATATTTCCAGTGAAACCATCTTTTCATTTTTATTCCTACACGTATGTACCTTTTAAACATCAGTGTTAAGAATAAAATTTTTCTTGGACTGTCAACATTGAATGTGGAATTAGAAAGTGTAACTTCAGTCGGAATTCTGCGTGAAATTTCTTCTTTATGAAATCTTCTTTCCAATTGGATACCTATTGGATCATGAAAATCAGGATGAATTTCTGTTATGGATTGGTGATCGTTCAATAGGAAAGATGACAGGCTAGTTTGTGAATATCAGCTTTTAATTTTAATGGCTTGAAATCTATTATGCGTTAAAGTCAAGCTTTTAGCAATTTCTCGTAAAAGGAAAGTTTCCGCATATAAATCACTAAAAGAAACAATGAATAATAGATGGAATTTTCCAAAAAGAGAATTATCAATTATCGTGAATTGTTGGCAAGTTTCCAAAAATACGTTCTCTCGTTGATGATGTTTTGGATGACATAGAAGTTTTTTAAGGAAGGCTGATATTGATTGATCTTGGAATTGAAAAAGTTTTATACTTCCATGACACAATTCAGTTTTCCAAAATGGTAACACATCTCCCAAATGTTCTTTGATAAGGTGCTCAATACACCATAGAAATCTATCAAAAGTCTGAAAATTTAAAACACAATCCGATTTTATACAAAATGAATGCAGGCGAGAAAGAATGTAATGATTATCTGTAAAACTAATGTTATAACACAACTGGGATTGATTTGAAATATCTTCTTTTTCACAAGAACTGGCCAAAATTATGGGATCTGAGTAATTTTGAATTTCATCTGTGAATCAGAAAAAAAATTATAATTGGGAACAAGCATGGTGGTTTGCTCAATATGAATCATAGATCGAGATATTTTCTTGGATAGTAAAATCATGCAAATGATCTGACACTCTTAAATGAGGATTGGTTGGTATAATTCTTGAATTAGAATCTCTCATTATCTGAGTTCTGTTGAGTTACTTGAGATAAATCAACATTATCATTGGCTAAGTAGCTATCATAAATGACTCAGGATTCCCTAGATTTCTCTTTTTCATCCAGTATATTAAAAAAGGGAAGGTCAAGTCGTTCATGTTTGTAAATGGCAAAAGGGGGTTCTATAGCTGTCTCTTTATCTTGGAATCCTAATGGTGATTCATTTGGGTAATCCTCTATACTTTTTGGGATATCATTAATACTGAGGGGAAGAAAATTATCATCACTAAAAACATCAGGATAAAGAGAAAAATGTGACTCTGAAACAATGCATTTGAAAATATCATCGTGAAAAAATTCTTGTTCATCACATTCATCGTAGACATTAGGCTTTAGATCATACCTTTGTGTGTTTGTATTTTCCGAAAGAGAATTAGTTTGTTGTTCTAACCTTGACATCTGCATTTGTTGAGTTGCGATGATATTATCTAACCTTGTCTCCAAGTTGCTTTCTGGTTCCAAGGCAGGCTTTCTTTCAACATTCTCGCTTGTGTCCTCTTGTATTAGCGCAGGCATGTCTCCTAATCTTTGGGAAGTTTCTTCATCATGAGTGATTCGCATATTCAAATTGGAATTTTCATTCATATTAGAAGAAAATGGAACAAGACTTGGACTAATTTCTGCTGGATTGGGCATAGGAGGCAGGGAATATTTATGCTCAACACAATCTGAAGATTCTTCATTCATGAGTTTGTTCTCAATATCATATTTTAGATAATTAAGATGAAATCGCATATTAAAATCCCTAACAGATTCATCTTCTTTTCGTAGATATTCAATTTCATCATATACTTGATCATAATCATAGCAATCAAATTTACAAATGAAAGCCTTGTCAAATTGGTCCCAGCTATGAATTGAGGCAACTGGGAGGGTTCTACACCAGTTTCTTTCTTCCACTGTGAATGTGAGAGTAAATATTCTGCATAAAATGGCTTCATCAATTCCTTGGATGTTTGAACTGAAAACATTTTGAATAAATTGAAGGGCATGATTAAAAGCAGAAGAATTTCTCTTACCATTGAATTTTACCTGAGACAAGAGTCTTACCACTTCAGGTGGGGTGTTGGAAGAGGCGCAAACATGGATACAACTCCAAATGGGAAGTTTGAGAGGATCCATCCTAATTCAAATATCACAATTTCCCACCACTCCAACAGACAACATGTTCAGGCCCTCCTTCTAGTGCCAAATATGTTGAAGCCCCGAAAATCGGGTTGACAACAAGGGGATAACCGCCCGGTCCGGACCTTGGTTGGCAGCTCCTTATCCGTTTAGTACAGCGGGTCCAACTGGGGATAATGGGACCAGTTTCCCAATCTAAGCATGTGTGTGTGTGCAGAATCAGATGTTGCTGATTTAAAAGTTCCTATCTAAACTACTTTAATCTAACTCTATGCTATTGTAATCTAATGAAAACAACACATCTAATCTATGCTAAACCGGGATGTAATTCTTCTATTATGCGATCTAAAGAGATTTCAAATAATAACTGGTAATAAAGATCATTAGCGATATAAGAATGAATCAATTTAAGATGAACACTTTGCATAAAAAGTTTAGGCAAAATAGTTGTGAACAGCATATGCATAATACGTTATTCACACATTAAACATAAATAAATGGCTCCACTGTACAAAGTGCCAAATGGTAACAACAAACATTCATGTAATAACATATAACAACTAAAATTGTATATTGCTTTAAGAATATAAGCGAAATGATCAAGAATAAAAGTACCATTTTGACTAGCCTACCATAGCTTCAAGCAGCAATGATTTATCTCTCCTTGTTCTAATATCTACTAAGAGTACAGAAGTGCACATCAGTAGTAGATATCAAATGCAAACATCAATTAATTTTATCCATTCATTCATCAAAACCTCCTTTGAGGGTGCAAAAGTGCATGTTCTGAGGACAAGTTTTTGAAAAATTTCTGGACCCTTCTCTAAATGCATGAGAAGGGTTTAAATACTACTAACTAAATCTAATAATAGTTTATTTACAAAAAGTCAGGATGCGGTTTTCAAATGACTGCCCTTTTTCTAATCTAATTTTCAAGCAAAAATAAGATTCCAAACTAAACTATTTCTGTATCTGGTCTTTAAAGCTGCATGTATTCAACATTTGTTGAAGGAGAGTCGGTTGGCTAACTTCTTCTTTGAGATGGAATGAGAAAATGGAATAGATGAGTGCTGGCACCACCTTTTCAGCTGCATTTATGATACATTTCACTGTCATCCACTGACTATGCAGTTTTACCAAATATGTCCAGTAACATTCCCAATTTAATCTTTTTAGTAGTTGGATTTCTTTTTCCTTTTCTTGTGCTTTCTGCTTCCAACCCTCCTCTAATTTTGTTTTGATCTGTGCAAATTCTCATTTATACAGTCAATGAGAATACTTGCTGTCGTCGCTGTTGTTCCTACCGCTTTTTCTACTTCTTTGATTTGATCATCCCACTTACTAAAGAGCAGCTCTTTATGATTCTCATTTATCCTGGGTGTGCCTGTCTCTTTTCCTTCATCTCCATCCTGCCAAGTCAGATAATCAGTCACCTATTTGTCAGCCAGATCATAGTCACTTCGTAATTCGACCACTTGATTAGTGATCTAATCACTCATTTCGCAATAGTAACTCCATTGTGATATCTTTTGTCCCAACACTTCTTGTTGTTGCAGTAGTTGTTCTTTCAAGGCAATAGATTCTGAAATAAACTCTGTAAGCTTAGGCTCATCTTTATGCATCTCTTGTAAATTTTACAATTGTTTTCCTTTCTCGTCCAGACTTCTTTGATAACCTATTTGCATTTGCTGGAAATCTTTCTGCAACTTTTCAAGCTGTTTGTGTGCCTCATTATTAGTATTGGCATGTTGCAATTGTTGTTGCAGTAACTGTATTTGATCTTCTTGTTCTTTTAACAATTGTTGTACTTCTGACGCTTTGCCAATAGTCGCAGAAGCATATGCTCCTGCAATCTGAGAGAGTTTAGTGAGATTTTCAGTTGGATTACTATTGGGGTTTTTCATAAGACGTCCAATTGCTCAGCGTATTGATGTAGTGTATTTTTTAATTTTCTTTTCTTTCTCTGTCTTCTTACTACTTCTTTATGTTGAGGACTATAAAAGATGTCCAGAAGAGGAATTTCTTCTATATTAAGTACAAGCTCAGAAGATGGAGTGATAGGAGCATGTTCTTTTTCTGAGATATTGTTGACTATGGTTGGGATTACTCCTCCTGCAATCTGAGTATTTCTCGTAGGTGTTTTTTGGATTTGTCCTTCAAGATTGATCAATTCATTGAAGGTTTCCCATTTCTTCCTGCTTATTGCCTTGTATACTCCTCCGTTCTCTATTCCTGCAGCTCACAAGTGAAATGGAAATCACTGATCAAGAAAGGTGATGGGAGAGTTTTAAATGCAACAGATACATCAAATATGTCACCTTACGTGAAGTAATTCTTTGAAATGCACGCGTCCATATTTCATTAATAACTGACAACTAATCCTTTTATTAACATTTAAAGCGCATGATCTTGAGTCAGATTATGGTAAGTGGATTTTCTTGAATAGCGTGCCCAAAAGATTCGCGATGGAGTGATTTTGCGATTCGCTTCGCAACTTTGTAGATCGTGACATCAGATTATCGCATTATCGCACTATCGCAAATATAACGTCGTAGAGCTAGTTTGGCTTAATATCGCAACCATCGTTTTATCGCGATATCGCATCATCACAGATCGCAGAAGTTTTACGTTTGCCAAATTTTGTTAGCCCATTTCCTACGATATGCGATCTCATGATCGGTGTTATCGCAAATCGGTAAATCTTGAAGTTTTTCTTATTAGTTTTTGTTATTGCGATGCGATAGCAAAATGATGGTACTTTACTATCATTTTACGATGCAGATTTTTTTTAAAGACTTTTTCTTATTATAAACTTAGGTTTTAAAATATTCAAAAGATCCTCCTAAGCTTACGATGGTAACCTTATTTTTGAAGAAAGGAAACTCTTGCTTTTCCAAAATTTTAACTAAGGGTCCCTATTCATTTAGTATTCTGATAACACTTAAATGAAAAAAGGTGGGGGGGGGGGGGGGGGTGTGTTGTTGCTGGCCACAACATATTGCAACAAAATGATGTTTTTTATCTTCTCCTACAATAGAAACAAAATTCTGGTTTTCTAAAGTTTCTTCATGGTTTACCGATTCATAAAAATAATCCACTTTAAAATCACAGAATTCCTGAACTTCTGCATCTATCAACATCATCATATATTCCTTCACACTTTATATAATACTTTTATTTTGATTCTCTATTGAAGATATTTCATTCTGGCTACCATCACAAACTTTCATTTTCTTATATTCAGCTTCTAATCATGACAATTTCCCTGTCAATACCATCATTCTCAAAATTATTAAATACATGTTCAAAATATCTTTCTGTTTCAGCCATCTCTTATAATAATCTCACTTGCTCATCAATATGCATAAGCACATTGTCCAATTGATATTCATCACTTGTCAAACCTAAAAACATACACAATATGTCAATTTAAAAAATACAAGGATCTTCATTTGAAGCCTCAGTGATTAATTCCTAATGCTTCTTTGAACTATTCTAATAGTTCACTAAGTTATTGAGAAATTATTCCTCAACATATTTGAAATATTCCTCATTAAAGGAAACTTCTGGGACTATAGCTTCTTGACTATGCTTGGCAACTTCAACATAATTTTGTAGAATACCTTTCTGTTCTACACAACTTCCTCCAACACTCAGTTTATCCAAATAAGACAACAATGTCTCTTCCTCTTCTCTGATAAGTCTTTGATCTTTCAAAGATTTCTTTGACTTAACTTCTTCAGCGAAGTTCTCTGTGTCAGCTTTCCTTCTCTTCACTTCACAAGTCTGCGATGCATCTATTTCCTTTCCCTTTTCCATTTCCTGTTGGTCTTCTATCCATGCTAAAATTCCTTCAAATGTGATCCAATATTCTTTTACTAAGAAAAGACACAACCATTCAGCCATACCTTTTAATTTACTCCACGAATTGAAGCCTTGAAAGTCTTTATGCATCTCCTTTTGTGTTTGTCTTGCCTTTGCCTCTTTCACCTTTTCATACACACGTTCAAATTCATTAGGTTGCATATCTGCAATTTTACATTCACAGAAATAATTAATCCCAAAAATATGAGATCTTCTTGTCTGTGAGGATGCTACCAGCACATTCCTCTTATTCTCAACTATTCAGAGTATTAATTTCTTAGCAAACAATTCTCTGACAGGCCATTTAACTCTTTTTCCCACATAAAATCCTTGTTTCCATTTTTCTCTAATTCCTTTCAATAATAGCTTCTTCAAACCACTGAGTTCTATCTTCAACTCAGACAACTTTGTGTTCCTTTCTTCTTTACTCATTCCTTTGAATCTAACTGCTTCAACACTCTTTTTCCTCTGTCTATGACTTTCCTCTATACCCCTATCATGACTAACAATAGTAAATTCCATTTCTTCCTCTGGTGAACTTTCCTTGTTCACTAGTGAGATGCAGTTAGCCTTTTTCATCGGTAACAAGTCTCCTTCATGCCTCACCATACTTTCTTGAGTTCAGCCTTTTGGAACCTATTGGTTCTTTCCTCGAACCTTTCATTGACTAACAATTCTACCCAGTGCTCTTCTTACTAGAATTGTTATTCCCTATCCACAATCACAATTATAGAGCTGCCTCAACAACTTCTACCAACCACAGTTGGAAGTTGTTCTCAAATTCTCTCGAACACTCCTTGCTTTAGGCTCTGCATCTTCAATTGCTCACTTCCTTCTTTCATTTAGTAATTTCATTTACTGTCGGGTACTGTCACCTTTACTCATTTGAGAGTTCTTCTTTCTCTATCTTCTTTAACATAGCTCACATGCTATGATGTCGATAAAACACACTTTTAGCAATTCCACTACTTCCACTGATTGGAACAATCTTGTCTCAAGATACATCAAAGTACCTTTCAAACCTGCAACTTTTCTTTAAAGATGTCTTAAAACTAATTCTCATTCCATCCGTTAAATCTTTGCCAAATGAGTCATTTGTTCACTATTTCATTTAAAATTTCCATTCAAAATCCTTCATACAGTCAACAACTATTTTTCCTCTTACTTTTCACAATGGACTCTTCAGCTTTCAATATCAATTAAGATTAGATCTAAATTTCAATTATTTACCAATTCATGATAGACACTACCAATTCCTTCTGATAAATTGTTGTAAGAAAATATTGTCTTGCTTCTACAGATTCCAAAATTCATTCCTTGTAATGACTCTCTTTTCAGATCTATTGAATCCAACCTTCAATTTAATTGTTCCTTATCTATCGATATCATTGTCTTCAACAATACTTTAAGGAATCCTCAATCATTCTCAGTTTTCACAAAATTCTTCAAATAATTTAAATGAATTCAAATCCATAGAAAGCCACTCTTCTATTTAGTTTTAACTTCTAAACCTTTCATTTCAATTTACCTTTTAAATCAATTCAATCATGCAATCAACCTACACAGAAATTTCATTTTCCTAAATGGAAAACATCTTCTCCTTTGAAATTTCAATCCCTTGTTGCTCTTTAGATGTTCAAAACACATCTCTGCAAAACCATCAAAATAAACATTCTTACCAGACCTTCATCAGAGATTCACTTCTTCTCCCATTCTGATATCAGTGTCCTTTGTAGTCTAACCCCCATCTGTATCAAATTCACTTCAGTGCAATTACACATATTCTGGAATTAAAATTCAATTTCCAAACCAATCCTTATAGAGCGTTGAGCTAGCTCTGATAACAAAAATGATTCCATCTAACTGACATCCCTTCATAAATCCCATGTGGACCAATGTGCTAAGGCCACAATCATCTATCAGAAGTGTTATTGATGCACTATTGCCTTAAAAACCCAACTTTACAACTTTATTGGAATACAAAGCAATACAAAGGAAAACCCACTCAACACACATAAGTCAGAATTTAAATACATTCCGGCTGCATATAAAAATCTCATCGAGTTCGCTCCTTCATATGCATTTTCCTTTTAAAACCTCAGGATAACTATGTTTTTGCAATACACAGAAATACACTAAAACACATGAGAAATCTAACCAGAAGCTTAAGGTTGGATCTCAAATGGAATTACACCCACATCAATAAACTTTCAGGTCCATTGTGCTACTCCTTTACACTCCCGATATTTGATTTCCCTGATCTCTGATCTATTGTTATCAGTTATCTCTTAATCAACCCATCGCAACTTCGCATGTCGGCATTCCATTACCACTATCACTTAACTTACCCAATATGCGATTAGCAATTTGATCTTCACCATTGATCAGGTATATGATCCAATGGTCCATGCTTCATCACATTATCGCAATCAGCATTCACAAAGGATTAGGCCCGGTCCATCCATATGATACATTGTGATCAATCGATGATCGCTCATCGCATATTCTTAAGGCCTGAAGTCTTGTCGTTTACAAATGAATTACGCCGATGTGATCAAGTGGCTTTGCTAGCCTGATTAGATCTGGTCCATTGATCATACAGATCCAACGGCCACTGTGCATTACTCTTCAACTCTTTATTCCATCTCTTTACTTGATTTCATTCAATATTGTTGGACTTATGCCTTTCGCAGGTTTCCTCTACCATACTCCGTTTTCACACACAACATTCATATATAACAGTAAGTTATGATATATTTGAAGCAGGCTCAACTACTGTTATAACACTAAGGACCCCAATTATTCTTTGAACATTGCAATTTATAAATTAAGGCATACAAACAGAGAAGGATGCTTCAGTTGTTCTGCAGGCAACTATATAGAGGCAAGTGAAGGATTTCAATAAAAACACACACTCACGCACAATGAATCATTTTATTCAATACAATAAGTTTACAGAGTCTTGACCCTCTGGATCGATTACAACAATAAAAGACCCTATTTCACTCTTGAAATCCTCACTCTCTCTTACTCGATTATAACCTATCTAACATCTAGCTAACCTATCCAACCCATGAATTATACAAAAAGATAACAATTTATACAAAAGTGGATTCATGAACCAATTCCAGTTTAGATCCAAAAATCTCTCACTCTCTCTTAAAGGATCTCTTCAAATCCACTATTTTCTAAACAAACGATAAATCAAGCTTTCAAATTCCTCATAACCTATTCAAACCAAATAAATATAACTACTTGGCCTGATCTCCACATAGGGAGGATCACTTAACCACTATACCCTTTTTCTCATATTTTACAGTAAATAAACACTCTCATACATTTAAATAGATAAAATTAACTAAACACTTGTCTTCCAACCCTTTGTTAGTCAGAACATGTGATCATGTCATCACGTTGTTGTCTAGGCCTGAATGCTCCTGCATCAAAAACTCAAAAAAGAAGTGCGTTGAAGACTAAAATTGAAACCAAGGATATATCATAGTGCCCTAGGCATCCTCAAGGTTTTTCATAGGTTTCCATGAAAATCTAGAAAAGAGGAGACCATTTATTATCTCAACATTCTTGCTAGAATTTTATGAATAGTATTCCATATAAACCTATCTTCACATATATGAGCTATTTCCCTAAGGAAATATTGGTCTGTAGAAACAATGTGATCAATTACAAGATTGAATTTGTGTTTTTGTCCAATATCTAAATTGTCAACATCATTTTGGGCTTGGTGTACAAATCCACTTGTATTTGATTTAGATATAGCTAACACCTTATTTTCACCTCTACATGACTAATCATAAACATGAGGGCCACCATAATGGGTGGTTGTGTTTACCTCCACAGCATTTTCTATTAGATGCTTATGCCACTAGCCAATCAATGTTGCTTTATTAATGTGATACTACATCATGACCTAATCAAATATATGCACCTAGGTGAACATACAAGAGAAATCCCTTTCTCTAATTTTCTCTTTTTCTCCATCTAGGCACATGTGGTTAGGAAAACTAAAGCAAACATCAACCCCTCTGATTTCTCTAAAAACAGGGGCCATTGGTTTCTTAGGGCCATGATTCATCATGGAATTAGATTCTTTCACATCCATGAAATTAGTCATAATGTTATCACCCTGATCACAGAGATTAGAACTAACATATAAATGACAAGGATTTTATAGGTTTGAAAGCTAAAAAGTGTCATTGGTGAAACAAGAGGAGACCTTTGTTTCAATATGCCTACTGATTGAGGTTGTTACCTGATCGATCTCTCCATATTTTATATTCCAGATATCTATGTCAACAACGTTCCTCATAACATTTTCCATTGGAAGCTTATGCCACCAACCATTGATGTTTCTTTATTAATGTTATAATACATGTTGGGTTGATCAAATATATGCACCTAGGTGAAAATACAAGAGCAAGCCCTTTCTCTCATCATTGTTTTTATACATCTAGGCACATGTGGTTAGGAAAACTAATGCAAAAATCATCTCCTCTGGTTTCTCTAAAACCAAGGTCCATTTGTTTCTCAGGGTAGTGATTTATCATGGAATTAGATCCATTGATATGCATCCAAATAGTAATAATGTTATCACCGAGATCGAAAATATTAGAAGTCACAGATCAAGGAAATGGATTTCTTAGGTTTGAAAGATGGAAAGTGTAGTGAAACAAGAGGAGACCTTTGTTTCAATATGCATATTGATTGAGGTTGTTACCTGATCAATATATCCATCTTCCATATCCCATAGATCTCATTCAATTATCACGAAGTGAAGGAGTATGGTCATTGGGTTGGCTTGTGGGTCCATATGCATTTGATTTATATTCCCTCCCAGATCCAATTTTGATGCCATCTTCCTGATTAATATCTTCTCAAGGGACTTCACACTAGATGCCCTCATATTTGCTAGATTTCATCCTCTCTCTCTTACCATTTTCTTTCTCACATAGCCTTTCAGACCACCTACTGCTGTAAATGTCATTTGTCACAACCATCCATTACACTCCTTTTATAGTTAAAGCTTCTTGTATTGATATCCTAGGTAGCCTATTTTAAAGACCCCAAGAGTTACATATGATATGAAATAAGTGATGTTGAAATAATTAAAAAATAATGACTCTCTTTGGGGAATTGAAATGAAATGTGAAAATAGGGCAACGTTGCCACTAATTATACACTCACAAATCGTGGTCTAACAGTGACTGTCCTTTACTCCCTTTTTACTCACTTTTAATTCATTCGCGTGAGGATTAATTTCACTTTTGAAAACTAGTTGATGAACTAGGTGTAGGAAAACTAGTTGATGAACTTGGTGTAGACCACACGATTGATAATGTAAACATGCTTTATCGCCTGACTGATCCCGATACCGCTCATTTGGTGGAGATTTGTCTCACTTCCACTTTCTTCTGTTTCGAGGGGGAGTTCTTTGAGCAGACATGTGGTGTGGTTATGGGTTCCCCTCTTTCCCCGATTGTTGTGAACCTTTTTATGGAATATTTTGAAGCCAAAGCTCTAGCCTCAGCTCGTCTTCTTCCCAAGCTTTGGAAGAAGTATGTAGATGACACTAATGTCATCTGGCCCCATGGCTAGGAGGAGCTGGATCGTTTCTTCAATCACCTGAATGATCGGTCCTCTTCCATTAAGTTCACCATGGAAAAAGAGGTCAATGGTTGTCTCCCTTTCTTGGATATTCTTATTTCGAAGAACAAGGACGGCTCTCTCTCCTACTCTGTGTTCCGAAAGAAAACGCATACTGAGCAGTATCTTCATGCCGATTCCCATCATTTCCCTGCTGAGAAGATGGGTGTTCTCAACACCCTCGCTACTCGTGCCCTTAGGATTTCTGATAAAGAGAGCTTGGATAAGGAGAGATCCCATCTCCTTGATGTCTTTGTGGAGAATGGATATAGTAGGCACCTTGGTCAGAAGGCTTTTGTCAAGGCCTCTAGAAATGCGTTAATCAAGAAAGAACTAAGGGAGCACCGTCTAGGTGTCCTTCTTCCATATGTCCAAGGAACCACAGACAAGATTGCTCGGATCCTTAAGAGATTCGATATTCCCTCTACCTTTAGGCCCCTCAACAACATCCGAAACTCCCTCCGATCGGTGAAGGATCTCGTGAACCCTAAGGATATGAAGGGTGTTTATTTGATCCCATGTTCCTGTGGGACACCCTATATAGGGGAAACAGGGCGCTCCATCCAACAGAGGATTAACGAACATGTGGCTGACCTGAGACATGGGAGAACCAAGTCTTCAGCGTTAGCAGAGCATGTGGATAAGACCAAGCATCAGGTCTGTATCGAGGAGGCCAGGGTCGTGGCCAAAGTTGCTCAGTTCCTATATCGTAAAGTCAGGGAAGCCATTGAAATCGAAAGAAGGCCTATCAATCTCAACAGAGATGATGGCTGGAAGATCAGTAGATCTTGGATCCCTGCCGTTTCGTCCTAGTATCCTTTTTTTTTCCATTTCAGTTTCCTTCCTGTCTTCCCTTTCCGTCTTGATTTGGGTGTTTCTATTGAATTTTTTTTTTCTATTTTTATTTCTATTTGTTATATAGT